>JASANE010025741.1:0-10842 GCA_030248225.1 Trileptium ribeirensis
GATTATATTAAAATGACGTGTTCGATCCCAAATTACATAACCTAAACCGAATTTGCGATAAAAGTTTTTGTATTTTACAGAATAAATTACGAGACATGTCGTATTATTTTGTTTGTTGCATTTAACCTTATATAAATATGTGAAATTTGAAGTACAGGGAAGTCCCGAAACTAGAACGGGATCCCGATTTGCACAGAATGAATTTGGTATTTAGTAAAATTAAAATGAACCCTCGTTGCACCAACATTCCCGTTTATAATTCCAGCAGTTTCAGATCGTGCAATACCCGGAATGGATTACTTATTGCATCTGGAATCGACTTGGCTTAACAATTTAGTAATTTGTGAGTTCACTACTTCCGACATTAAATCGGTTCCGTGTGATTCGAAATTCGAACCTCTCAATGTTCCGGCTCTCGATAAGGCCTAACTTTGTAAATTGGACCTGATATTGCTGTAAACTTTCATAGATTCACGAAGCTGGTTTATCATGAACATGATTTCTTCCACCAAACATTGCAATCTAGATGGTTTTATTGGAAACATTGGAGTGCCATGAAAGAATATGTGTTATAATTTTACAAATATATCGATCGACGTTTTAGGTTAGTTTTGCTATACCATTCGGTATTTGTTTCATCTTACAACACCACCAAATATTTAGTTTATCAAGACGGCTTGTTCCCAACGAGTACAATTTAATGTTGCGATGCCGAATATGCAAGACAAATGCTCCTTATACTGGTGCATAATTTAGACAGGGCTATATGCCAAGAGACGGAATGCTGGAAACAGTATACCTTCCCTTCAATCCCATAACTCGCTGTGATAAAATCAGTTAAATATTTATTAAGTAATGAACAACAGTCATCATACGGGTACCGCGACAAATGTATAACGTAATTGTCAGACCCCCAAACATTGTTGTACTATAGAGTAATGTCCAGCCGCTAACGTGTCCACCGCCCCCACACTTTACTGCTGACACCGCCCATATTCAGAAAGGCACACAATGTCGCGTACACAATATATTAATATATAAGTCATGTAGGGAATACTTATAGTTTACTCGGAAAAGCATCACTGAAAACGTGCCAAAGCGAAAGCAGTTGATTAGCGAGAAAACATATATACGCATAACTAATAGTTCAAGAACGTAGATCACTGCCAATAGCTTGTATAGTTGCACTTTATGGCACACATAGCTTCACCTTGATAAAATTATATAACTAATAATAAGGCTTGGCTGATACAAGAGCTATGGTAGTTACAAAGCATAAGAAATATCTGAATCGTTTAAAATAAGCTACAAATGAGGGATTGCAAAGCAGAACACTAATATTTTTTAGGAATAGGCCTCTAAAATCGTATATTTTGGTACCTGGTGAGGTCGAAATAAATAACGCGTTTATATTCAACTTTGTGTCGTGTAAAACCGATTAAATCCAAATAACAATAGAAAACTAGTAATAAAATTGTATATAACTAATAATAAGGCTAGGCTGATACAAGAGCTAAGGTAGTTACAAAGCATAAGAAATATCTGAATTGTTCAAAATAAGCTACAAATGAGGGATTGCAAAGCAGAACACTAATATTTTTTAGGAATAGGCCTCTAAAATCGTATATTTCGGTACCTGGTGAGGTCGAAATAAATAACGCATTTATATTCAACTTTGTGTCGTGTAAAACCGATTAAATCCAAATAACAATAGAAAACTAGTAATAAAATTGTATATAACTAATAATAAGGCTAGGCTGATACAAGAGCTAAGGTAGTTACAAAGCATAAGAAATATCTGAATCGTTCAAAATAAGCTACAAATGAGGGATTGCCAAGCAGAACACTAATATTTTTTAGGAATAGGCCTCTAAAATCTTCTTATATTTTGGTACCTGGTGTGGCCGAAATAAATAACGCATTTATATTCAACTTTGTGTCGTGTAAAACCGATTAAATCAAAATAACAATAGAAAACTAGTAATAAAATTATTTTTAGAAACAACATACTAGCTGCTGTAACACTGTTGGGTTAATAATGTAACGTTAATTTAATTTAATTTTTAATAATTTGAAAGATCTCTTGCGCGACTAAACTTAAAATGGCCCCGCCTAGCATCCTATTTTTACGATTGCCATATTTTTGCAATAGAACGTTTCTTTGTGATTGCATAATGTAGTAAAACCATTTAAGAACAGCAGTAAGGTGGTATGAAATGGGTTATTTTTGTTCGCAAATTCGTTAATGAAATCCACAAATTGTTGAAAACATAATTTTGTGAGTTTTAAATTCTTGCTTTTTTGTTCGTGAATAGTGTTACAGGTAGGCATAGCTCGACATACGAGGTGCAATAACTCGGCGATATAAACTATTTTAAACATGTTGTTCAATATTTGAAATCAAGAATTTTTAAACTTGTTCGTGAAAGCAAACGTATCAAAAATATAATTTGTTCGCGAACACAAACGTATATTCTTAAGCAAATGCTCGCGAGCACAATCGTACTTCTTAAATAAACTAATTTTTGTAAGATCATTTTGTCATAGAGAAATACGCAAGCTACATCAAGCATGTATGATTAAAATCACCAAGCATCAAATGTTTGCGAACATTTGCTTTTTAAATTAAAGTTGCGTTGGAAATAATGACTTATTAATTGACCTCGCGCTGTGTTTGAATCTACAATTTATTAGTGAACATTTTATGGGTGAAATTGTTCTTTTCTATGTCGTATTCGACTATGATTCCAGGTTAATAATTTAATGATTGTACAAATTTGATGAAAATTTAAAATATGAAAATTGTTTGTTCGAGAACACATGAACATTTACAGAAAATTTAACTCTTTTTGTGAACAAAAATTTGTTCAACTTCATTTGAGATGGCAATGTTCGCGAATGCTGAAAACTAAAAATTTTAACCACGTTCTGTTGGCGAACCAAACGAATCCTGAATTAGTCAATGTTCTAATTAGCAGTGAACTGTTTTCTACTCATAAGAAATCGCCAAAATTCTGTTCCGAGACAGTTAGTAATTAATGGCAGTTGGATCCCACTTTGTCCAGTTTTGGTTAACGAAAAACCGTGCCAAATTCCCTGTTTGTTCCGTAGCAATGGTTTTCGATTCCACATTGGCTTCAACAAAATAGGAAGGACGACGTGGTCATGTTAAGTTTAGTCGAGCATTTTTTTTTGGTTTCAAACATAGAAATTTAATTAACTACTGCCTAGATTTATCAATTAACCGCCACAACTATGCAAATAATAGCGCTATTGCTGCAACACACATCACTACTGACCGTTTCACATTATCAGGTACGTGTTGAATATCACAAAAGACCGAGCTTCAGAATAGAAATTTGGCAAATTTTGTTCCTATCCCGGTGGTTCCACGATTTCCCTAAAAGAGAGACCGTCCAAAGTTAGTCCGTTAATAAAAGAATCAAGCACTCGATCCGCTATAGAATACAGAAAACTTACAACAAATAAGTATCATCTGTATTCAAAGTTAGTTATTATGCATAACATCATACTAACTAAATACTTCGATGGCATAATTCGATTTATACAATTTTTAAAATATTTTCAACGTTTTCAATGTGTTCAGCAGTGTTTAGTTTAAACATAACAGAAAAATTGTATGTTGTTACTGTACCCATTACACATACACAATGTCACTGAGGTTGTCTGTCTTTGGTTTAGCAATTTCAAAATCATTGTTGGACATTTCACAAACACAGGTAACTTATTCATTGCAGACAGCTTTAAAATTAGATAGATTGAGGACAAGGCATTCTGTGACATTTTTGATTCTCGCTGGTACAAAAACGGGTATATCATTTTTATCCCCAAAATTTTAGCCTCCACATGGTTTAATTTCTCTTCCTACATTTTCTGCTCTCGATAAACCGTCAGTTCATACAAAAACATACATTTCTAAAATCTGATCACTACCACAGGTAACTTATTCATTGCAGACACCTTTAAAATTAGATAGATTGAGGACAAGGCATTCTGTGACATTTTTGATTCTCGCTGGTACAAAAACGGGTATATCATTGTTATCCCCAAAATTTTAGCCTCCACATGGTTTAATTTCTCTTCCTACATTTTCTGCTCTCGATAAACCGTCAGTTCATACAAAAACATACATTTCTAAAATCTGATCACTACCACAGGTAACTTATTCATTGCAGACTCCTTTAAAATTAGATACATTGGGAACAAGGCATTCTGTGACATTTTTGATTCTCGCTGGTACAAAAACGGGTATATTATTTTTATCGCAAAATTTTGGCCTCCACATGGTCTAATTTCTCTTGCTACATTTTCTGCTCTCGATAAACCGTCAGTTCATACAAAAACATACTTTTCTGAAATCTTATTTCGATATTATATTTTGATAAAATTGTTTTAAATTGATCAGGTTATTAGCACCCTTTCTGAGGTTCTTTATTAATAGGTTTAGAGCTTGCTGAAAAAGCCATATTTTTATACTTTTATAGTTTCCGGTTTAAACGTTTAAAGCTTCACCATGGCATAACTACCTGTAAACTGCTGCAAGCATTGCTTATGCTCTTTGACAAAATTTTCAGCGAATGAAAGAAATTCAGGAGGAACTTGTAACCTCAGTTTTTCATGAAAAATTCACTAGTGGCACGGTAACTATGCCTTTCAAGTCTATTATTTTGATGTCAAATTTTTAATCCCACATCCGTTAGCTATTGGTCTAAGCTATTAAAGATATACAGCTAACGTTTGTTAACTTACAATAGGCGATAACGCGGAAATTTGCAATTTATCTATATCACACGAATGAGGAACCAACGTGACAGCAAGGTCTTTTTGAATTATGGTTTTCTGGTGAAATGTTAATTAAATTATGGGTTATCAGGACATACATTTGCTGAAACAAAAGCTACTAGACACACAAAAAACATAGGAGCCCACCAGAAGTTGGAAACCAACATCTAAATTACTACAGCCGAACGCTAGACCATTAAAACAAGTCATTACGGTGTAAATTACACTACAGTGTGGATGAACTGTAGTGCTGGTTTCCCAAAAAGGCTTTAAATAATCCGGATATCCTCATCTTAATAACTTGATGCCGTCAGAACACAGTCAACTTGCTGTATACCGCACCAACGGAGCAATAACAAAAATAGTCAATTAGATATCCGAACTAGGCGTATAGAACCCGCAAAACTCTTCTTGCACATCTATGAAGCAACCATTTGCTTCACAGTTTAAACCCGATTTCACTCGTCTCGCTAGTGCAATTATCCCGTCAAAAATTATAAAGTCAGCTGCAGAAGTTGTGTAGTTCACCCGAAATTCATGCAGCGCCAGAATAAATATCAGTTGCTATTACCAGGAGAGCATTAGGGAAGAGTATGACACTTCCCTGCACTCACATGTAAACCCGTGTTTGATGACGCGGGCGTTTTTAACCTGACCCTCTAAATTTTTTTTTGGGGGGGGGGGGGGGGTCGAGATGCATAGACCCCCAGTTTATTTGGGGTGGTAGGTCGGACCCTCCCCAATTTCTTTGGGAGGGGGTAGGTCGGACCCCCCTCCCGATTGAAGCAGTAGCTGCTTATAAACCGACCCCCCCCCAGAAATTGGGGGTCCGATGTACCCCCTCCCAGAAACTGGGGGGAGGTCCTAGCTCCCCAGAAAGTGCGGTTCTATGCATCGCGCCCCCCCCCCCCCCAAAAAAAAAAAAAAAAACTGGGGCTGTTGTCAGGTCGAAATCGCACGTTCAAACACGGGCTAACATGTGAGTACAGGGAAGTGTCATACTCTGCCCTAATGCACTCTTGCTGTTACTTATAGCGAACTCAAGGATTATGTTGTTACCATGCACAATCAACACTTCTGTAATGTACATATTTGCAGTTCGGCACAGACAGTTTCATTATCATATGCATCAGCGTTAGTGTATTCCAAATTCTTATGCATGTATAAAAGCTGCTTGCTTTAGAGATATAAATGTACCAAAATACAGGAATACGCAATAAAAGCTCGAAGATAGATATCAAGAAATTTACAAACATACTGTCGTGTGTAAACAATTATCCAATAACGTTAGCGGGTTTAGTGCAAGGAAGAATATACAGTTAATAGCTTGGCAAGATAACAAAAGGTTCTATTTAATAGGTGAGCGCCATCGAATATTTACTAAATCAATGTCACATGACGTTAGTAAAAATAGCTAAATAAAATACATTTTGTCGCTTCTTTGTGTAACAGTCGACTGTTTCGACGACTGGGACAAAAATATAGGTTCCTTCTGAGGTTTAACCAATCTGGATTTAATTGGGTTTGCTCATGTAAAAGTAGCCTAAATAAAATAGACTAAATCATTGTCCCATCATGTTAGTAAAAATAGCTAAATAAAATACATTTTGTCGGCTTCTTTGTGTAGCTGTCGACTGTTTCGACAACTGGGACAAATATAGTTCCTTTTAAGGTTTACCTAACCTGTATTAAAATGTGTTTGCTGATGTAAAAATAGACTCAATGTATATTATATACGTATGTGTGATCTAAAGCAGCAGTCGACATAAAGCCAAAGCAAAGCGTTGTCATAATATTTTTGTATCGAACTGAAATTAGTTTTAGGCAGTTTAGCCACCTCGAACGAGACAGTGAAGTCTTCTCTAATTTTATCACCATATTCATACGTAGATTATAATGACATATTAGTTCCTGGTGACCGTATACGGCGATTTGTTGTAGCAAATCGTGGTGGCGAACTGAAACGGATACTCTTTCCGTTCCAATAATTGCATACTGGGAAAACAGTGTAAACGTTTATTGTCATTTAAGTTTCTAACAAGAAAAACTTGACTAATTGCTTGCAGCTGTGGAAAAAGTATGTTTTTGCTTGCATCTTGTGAGGTTAAATGTATAGAGCAGAGCATCTGAGCTGTCTAAAACAGAAACTAAAATATATTTTCAACTGAATGTCACAACTATATACCTAATTCGATTCAAACTAAATAGCTACTTTTGACAGCCAATTGTATGAGAATTATATAATTAAATAAGTATAACTTTCATCACTCGGTGTAAGCGAAGCCCATTTGATGTACCATTTATGAAAAAAACCGGATGATTAACTGGTACTAATTTTTTTCTAATCAGAAACGAGGAAAGCCTACGATCGATGGTGAAAAATAGATTTATCAAACGCGGTTTGGTATCATTCAAAAAAACTCAAAGCTGCTTTTAACAGTCAATTGTGTGAAAAGTTGTTAACCTTTTTCTTCTTAAACTAATGTGTATTTCGAGCAACGTTGAACACCTTTTTACTGCTGCCGGCAGGCTCAGCCTGGATCGCTTTGTTGCGAGCCTTGAAGGCTAGTCACTTCGCTATCTGGAAGCTGTTGCTCGGTCCCTTAATAAACCTCGGAAAGCAAATCTATAATAACGCATGCTCAAATGCGCGCTGCGCAAAAAAACTAGGTACTTCATCGCTTGGCAAGTACCGTTATGACAAATATGTCACTTTAAGAACGGAAGGTTAAATGTGACTTCAACTTTCACTCATTTAGATGTCAGCACAACCGTTTCAGTGCATATATCTTGAACAAAAAATGGGACAATTAGTTGATACTCACCATAGATGTATGTACCCAAGGGAGCCGGCAACGGCCATGGTACAATTCGATTATAATCAGAATTGAGGGAAGCTTATAACCGGTAATGAAAAAATATTTTTCAAAGATTTTAGGTTTCATTACAGTTTACACAAAGTATCACAGTGTCATTTTGTTTCCTGCACATTTTAAGGCTATTTCATCGATTTTAAAGATTCTGACTGAAATTCAATAACATTACACCGATAATCTCGTGAACTTTGTCGGAACACAATAAATATTAATTAATCCACAACCGTAAACGAAGTCTCTAAACCTAATTTGCCTCACAAATAGGATAATTACCCGAAACTCCGAAACTGTAAGCTCTACTCGTTTGCATTATAGTTAACACAAAGTTGCCGTATTTGTTTCATTATTAGTACAACTTAATCAAAAAGTTAATTATCGTCTAAATAGACGATATCGAATTTCGGTAAAAACGGAATATGTGATCTTTGATTTTACTAAGAAAAATCCTGCATATAATAATGGAAATATTGTTATGTTACTATTGAAAAAATTGAGTTAAAGACTGAAACAGTTGCAAAATGCAATGTTTTGCAGCCAACTTGTGACTTCATGTCGATATTATCGTTTGATTTTATAAAATGGTGCTACAAGCTAGCCGCTAAGGCTTACTTTAACAAAATTTTTCAAGGTTTTAAGTTTGGACTGATTTATCATATCAAACATCGTGTAATGGAAGTAATAAGCACTAATGGTCCAAAACGTAAGAGGCTAAAACTCCTTCGAAAAACTGTCAGTATGTCCTACACAGTCCATTTGCACCACACGGGTAGTCCGAGGGCTCGGAAAGGGGATCGGAGTCTCAGTGGGCAACCTCCTATAGCCATGTAATGCTAATAATTTGATATGCAAATTAATGCTAACAATTTGCCTATGCAAATTATATACGTTAGCAAAGACCATTGACTATATAAGGCGTTCGTGATCTCGACTACCAGTCATTATTCACTTGATCAATTGCCGCACGTCGTGACGATAGATGATTCCTCAATCGACGCCCAAAGACTCAACGACCACAACAGCGTGCCGATTGAAGAGAAGCCTGACTGAAGGTAATTGAAAGTAAAATCATTGACAATTGATGATAAGTGATTATAAACTAATTACAGCCATGTGTATAAATGTGAGATTGATATTATTACATTGTTTTAAGAGCGTAGCCAGAATCTCAGAGAGCGCTGCTTCGCCGGCACACCTGGCAACTTCCATGGGGCACCTCAGACAAAACGTTTACTCGAAACCGCTGCTTCCAAACCCCGACCACATTAATTCATCAATTCTTCGCGTCTCCTCACAGGCGTATCTTATGAAAAACAGAAAATATGACGCTCGATTTGTTGATTTCGAAGGTGAAGCTTACACCGTTTCCTAGAGACAGGAAGAAGAATAGAGGAAATTACCTCATTGCTGTATCCTATGCAGTACTATAGTCAAAGCTCGCATATATGAATATGTTTATAATTAAACGCAGCGTGAGAAAATACTTCAATCGTAGTATTATTCGAATATACATTTATGTATATATATATTGATATGATAACGTAACAGACACATTTCGGTAGATATATTTAATTGAAATTTCTATTTACTTCAACTGCAAAATAACTTCTGTAATATGTAAGATAATGTGTATTTATGAAGTAAGTTAGCGGTGATTAGCACATATTACATTACTACCCTCATTGCTGCTTAGCAACACCGTATCTTAATTCTTTCCTGCCGACACGGAGAAAAAATAATCTCCAAACCCACATAGTAAAGTGTCATTTGACTGAATTTGTGAGGCGACGTAATTTGCACATTTGTCACAGTCTTGACTGACAAGTCATGTATCAAGAGTCCAAGACAAGGAGAACTAGGAGAGAAAACAAACGTTTTAATCAATGATTCGATAATCATTATGAAACAGTATAATAAACAGCTACATTACAATACAACAACTGATTTTACAACCGATCGTGGTTGTTATTTATATAATCAGTCAGTCCACGTGTTCTGTGCAAACCAAAACCACGTCAGTGTTTTCTAGAATGTCATCAACATTGCATCAGATTATAACATACTGACACGAAATTGTGACACATCAGCGTTACATGTCAGTACATTTTCTTCCCGTTGAATTAGCAACATTGACGCACCATCGGCTTCAGTTGTCGCGTTGAACGGCCAGGATTGTGCGGTCCATAATCACTGCCGAACGGTAACCGTGGGTTTCTCGGTGGCCGCAGCGAGGTGTCGCTGTCTGTTGTCTGCGAACGTTGCAGAGTTAGCCAATGCTGGAATGAGCGTCACTTCGTCACTCGGCTCCAAGTCTTTTTCCATACCATATCGGGTCCGGATTTGATCCAAATGACGCCGCCACACTGGTCCATGCGGGTAGACACAGACATTCACACAACGAGGTCCACATTTCTTCATAACAATTGCCGGAACCCAACGCGGGTCACGGTCCCGCCGCGGTCCATGATATAACACGTAGCATGCGGAGCCGACGGCGTAATTCGGCAATACGCGACCGACGGCTTGGGTGCCTTGCTGTTTGAAGAAGTCATAGATTGCTGCTCTTGAGCCTGATGAGCGGCCGAAGGCGTTAGTGTCGATCAGCGCTCGTATTTGTCGTCCATTGAGCAGTTCACTAGGCGAATACTAGCTATTCGGCAACTGCGTTCGACTGTATTGCATTAAGAATTCTTGTAGCGCGTTTTTCGGAGGCAGTGTTGATTTCTTCATGGCATTGTGGAAACTCTGCACAAGACGTTCGGCCGCACCATTCGTCGCAGGGTGGTATGGCGCCCCAGTTAGATGCGCGATGCCCCGAGAACGACACCACTCCTTAAACTCTTCGGAAGTGAAAGAGGTGAGTAGATAGAAAACGGGGGTTTTACCCCCCCCCACCGGTGGGCGGTGGTGGTGGTGAGTTATATGTTGGGGATTGCTATTATTTATATATATATGTATATATGTGGTAACCTATATAAGCAGCACATATATGAAAACCTCGATTAGTATTTTTATACATATTAATATATAAATATACATATTAATATATGAATGTATGTATAGATATAGCGTGTGTGTATTTATGTCCGTGTGTTTGTATATGTTTACGTGTTTGTAAATACGTTTATATATGTTTATATGGCTGTATGAACATTTTGTGTGTATT
>JASANE010025742.1:0-92612 GCA_030248225.1 Trileptium ribeirensis
TACTGATAAGTGCAGGCCACGCCATTGATAATCCGACACTAAACACTCAGGGCTCGTCGGAACCCTGTGGGGGCCACATAGGTCAATGCTCTAACACGGAGCATACCGTGAATTTGACTAGGCAGATCGTCTTGAGCTTCAAATTTCTAGGGACATTTTCATGTCCAATCTCAAACTCACTACACTAAAAACAGAATTTAACAACTTTCGATGAGTCTAAGATAGGGAATAGCGGCTAGGCTCCATGACCTGCGAGCAGGTGTCGGTGCTAGCCTCCCTGGGGGACCTCAGAAATCATACCCGATACTAGACACGTGCGCAACCCTTCGGGCGGGGTCCGAACACACCCCGTGAAGCGCGCCTGCGGCCTGCTAAGCTGCGTAGCTTCTTGGGTCTGACCAAGAATAGGTTCAAAATTTAGCATTCACGGTCCACCCTTGAGGTTACGATAGCCGGGGTCGTATGGGCATGGTGTTAGGAAGTTGCGCCATGCAGCTGCGTCACCGGTTATTACATTGGTATCTAAAATTTATACATTTAGCTTAATGTCATATTAAGTGTCGAAAGTCCGTCGGCTAAAGGGAAAGGCGGCATGACATATTAATTTTTAACGTACCTATATGCTAAGAGTTGGGAAATTTATATTTTGTTTTGGTATCTAAAATTTATACATTTAGCTTAATGTCATATTAAGTGTCGAAAGTCCGTCGGCTAAAGGGAAAGACGGTCTTGGCTGGAGAAGGGGGTAAAATATTCAGTAACTCATAATTATTCTTAAACTTCCGTTAAAATCATTCTCAATTTTTGCTGATTTTAAACTATTTTTGGTAAGTAAAAGTTCCATCATTTTTTGCTAATCTGAGCCAGTTTTTGCCAAGTTTTCCCCAATGTTTGTCAATTGTTTCTCAAAATTTGGGATAAGAGGGAGAAGCGACAGAGCCCCAAGGATGGTTAACATTCCTATCTCCAAATCGATGCTCTCGATTCGGATGTGACAAAATTTCATTCAAATATGCTTTACTTATAAGTAGTTATGATGCAAAACTTTGTCAACCACATGAATTTCGATTATAGGTACGTAATTGTGCCCTCCCACTGGATATCCACGACACAAATATCAAATATCCGGAGATACAAACCGTCGCTCAGATGTCAGCGTCTGCGTTTATGGTTGTGTTCGCAATTGACGACGTTGAGTCTTACAAACAGGTTAGTAGTAGCTGCGTGATGATACGGCTCAAATTTTGAAGCAAAAAACGAATTGAATGGAAAACACCAGACCCGAAACGATCGCGTACATTTGAAAATAATTGCTGTCAAAATGGGGTTTACACAAGGAGAGCCAAAGCAAATCACACAAAGATTCAAAACTCATCTGTTGTTTCCATAATTTATACAAACCCTGCTTTAAATTGAAGAACGTGCGTCATCTGTCGAACTAAATTCACTGTGCCAAACAAAATTAGTTATTTCGGTTACGAAATATGGCATACATGCCGAAGCAGCGGTTGAGAGGGGCTATCCTTCTTCCTGCGACCTCGGACTACACCCCGAGGCCCGGTCTGCCATACCTTGAGTGTACCACCTCCTCTCCCTGTGCGTCGCACCACCCATCCCCCACCCCCGCCGGCAGCGAGCAGGAGCACTTGGAAAATTGAGTTAAATTTGTTAAAAACTTGGGTAAAGTTTGCAAAAAAGATGAGGTACCATTGACGAAAATGTAGGGGCTCTCGCAAGGGGAGGATTGTCAACTTTTTTCAGCCCTGTAGGAGGTTCCTCCTCCTGTGGGCCTACGCATCCCACTTGAGATAACCTGGCCCCCCGGCCTGAGACCACCTGAGACCACTGAGCATCAGCGTTTGTGACCCATTGCTAATCATAATATGGTCTTGTGGTTTGATGACTATGATCGCGATGCGAGTTGTCGGATTTGATATTTGAAACACATTTCTTATAGACGTTCGTATAACAACTTCTTAGAAAATCAGCTTTTGTGGCCTTGCATAATTTTCGAGTTTATCCCCAAATTATTGCCGTTACCAGAATGCTAGTAGAATCGTTCATGCGAAACTTTTCCCGAGACTGTCACTGTCTAAAAACCGAGATATCATTAGCAGTCGGTCATCGGAAAGCAAAAGCCTAAATATCTCTAATCATTCATTCAGTTTTCAAATATATTTGGAATGATAAAATGCATGAGTAAACTTACGCTGCGCCGCTTACCATCCCCTTTCGTCAAAAGCAGATGCTATTCCGTTGTTCACTGAACACAAATTTCATTTTTGTATAAAAGAACAGAAATTAGTCCGTTTCATACTTAATACATTATAATTTGAAAATGTTCACGGACACATCGGTATCAAAGTAGAGGGGCCAAATGGCATTCACTAATGGCGAACAGAAAAATATCGAAATTAGATACGGCTATTGAAAAACTGGTTTTGTTGTGTATCAACGTTTCGTACATGGTGTCAAAAGAGGATGGTTAGCGACGCATTTTAAGTTTACTCTTGCATAAAATTCATTATAATTTTATTAGCAATTACTTCACGAGAAGGCTCTTAGCGATTATCTTTCTTACAGCATGTTTTATAATTCCATGAAAGAGAATTGTTGTGGATGGGTGATTGCATTGTAGCAAGGAAATCAAAAATTAATATCTACACTCAAGGTACGATAAAAGCAGGAAGTGACAGGCTAAATCTGATGGTTGATAAAATCAAACCAAAAACCAATATATATTACATTCACGAGTCACATGTGAATATATGCAGAAGATTTTAATAGCTAAATTTATTCGATTATTCTATTTAAACACTGTAAAAACCACATCACGATCACTTAAGGCGTGTTCACACGCTCGAACTTTTTGCTCAAATTTTGATCAAATTTTGAGCTCAAATTTTGAAAGCATCTTTTTTGAATTTTTGGTAAGTTTGGACGTGTGAACACTGTTCAAACTTTTCAAGATTATTCCTGTAACCAATCATGGACGAGAAGTATTACCTGAAAGAGTTTGAGTTCAAATTTTGTTCTCAAATTTTGAAATATCGCAATTTTTCGTTAAAAATTACCGTCAAATTTTGATCAAAATTTGATCAAATTTTCAGCTCAAATTTTAAGCTCAAAATTTGAGCAAAAAGTTAGAGCGTGTGAACACGCCTTAAGATTAATTTCTCTCCTGATAATCGTAGTTGCGTTAAACAAATTTTGCACATAATGGCGCACTAAAATGCATACTTTGTCAGAACTAAACGCATAAATTCTCATGGACGAAAAGAGGATTATCCGCCAGAGGTGTGGCACCACCTTAACGCCAAAATCCAATACCACCAGGTCTGAGTGGTCCTGCGACCCGAGGCTGCGTACTTTTCTGGCGACCAAAGCAAATTTGGAAAAATCGCTAAAAATAACAATATTGAGGATAAATTGCCAAAAATTACCAATTCGAGCCTCATGAGTCTCAAAATTTTTTTGAAACTTTATCCACCTCCTCCTATCCACCTAACACCCCCTCCGAAACACCGGCTGTCCCCCGGAGACCCCTGATTGCACATGTATGAATTAGTGTGGATTAAACAAATATGATGTACTTTACCACTAATAATATGAAATGCTAATTGGTTACGAGTCAACCTAGGACCAATTCTATCTATTACGAATTTATCTCTAGACTAACTACAGATTATTATGCCGAACGGTTAACCTGATATCTTCGTCATTATATGCCACTGTGTCGATGGCACATTCGTGTCCTGACAATTTGATGTTAGTGGTCCAAAAAAGTGTAGCGTGTTGCTATAAAAAAATTGAAACCTGAAGGAATCATATCCTTTTGGATTATTAACAAACACACCTTATGAAAATGGGTTATAGAGTCGTAATGAAACACAATACGAGGGGCTTTTTTATAAAAACAATTTACCAGCAAATAGAACTAGAAGAAAATTGTCGGTCACTCAGCCGTGTATGACCGACTATCCCTGTGGCAAAAATATTGAAGCATTCGCTGAAAGTTGAGTTAATTGATATTTTCAGGCGCGCACAATTCTCGAAGACATTATCGACCGACGAAAATCAGACATCAATGAAATTCCGATCGTCATTGTTGGACATAAAAATGATTTAGCCGACGATAGAAAGGTACAACCAATGACACAATTTGCACGTAATATGTCACGCTTTCCCTCCCCACCCCAGCTATCATATCAAGTATTTACCGATGAATTATAGTATACTGTTTTGTGTCTCAAAGGCTAAGTAATGCTGCGCCTTAGGCTAAGCCTATGTCTATGCCTAAGACTAAACCTAAGCCTAAAAGGTTCAGCCTAAACCTAGCCTGGGCTTATAATTAAACTTCAAATATTTGTCCTACCGTACTCATGTCAAATTTTCTACCTAATGTTATAGGGAAAACTGATCTACAGTCGACAGTAACGGTGCAATTAGAGGTTTTCACCTTTTCCGGTGTTACAGTAGCGGGACCTGACTAGTGTAATGAACATATTTAGGCTTAAATTGGATGGATTCAGACACATGATAAAATATATCACTGCTCACTCGCAGTGATTTATTAGGTGCTTTAGGCTCAATGGTTACATTTTATTCTAACTATATTGAGATGAACACAAAGAATATCCACTTTGCCACAAGTTAGCATAGCTCACAATGATAGGTTTAAAAGATCGTATTTTATATACTTGCAGTAAATGCATAATATTGGTAATAATACACGTTAAAGCATTGAAACGGTGCCCTAAACGCAAAGAGGTTTCTGCAAACCTAAAACGGTGTTTTGTGCATTCGCACTTATTTTAAGTTTTACTATTGATCGCAAAAATATAAGATTTTGGTGTTACAAAATTCCCTTTTTAAAGTATGGGGCTCTAATTTTTAAATTACCTCTTTTTTAATAATTTCACACTATTAACTCAAAATATGCTCAAAAATCTGACCTCAAATTTTCATTAGATTATCATCAAACTTCGAAAGCAGCTTTTTGGAATTTTTATCAAATTTGAAAATTTAAACACTTTTCAAGGATTCAGTTAGTCAATCATCGATGAAGATGCTCTTGTATTTTACAAAAGCGCAGGAAACTAAATTTTATTACTGGCTTAGCACGACGTATAATGAAGAGCCTGTCGAAAGACGAAAAGAATATCCGACCCTGTCGGCTGTAACAAAAATTCTTAGAGTGCATAAATTCCTTAGTTGGCGTAAGTGATCGTTGACTTCAGCCAGACTTAGCTTTTTACAGTAAGCCATTAAAAACTTGCAAAGATATTGCTAGAGTCACAGCTGTAGCGCAGCATTTAGTTGAAGGCACAATAATATGTTTTAATATTTCAGATTGATCCATCGATTATTGCAAACTGCCAAACTGAACTTGATATCGCTGATCACAGCTGTTATATTGAAGCTTCAGCCAAAGAAAATACAAATATCTCACATATATTCCAGGTATTAACTGAAGTGTAATATATATCATAAATTGATGCCGAATCTGTATATTATAACTTGATGCAGAATCTGTTCATATTTTTATCACAGTCGTCAGATTTTTAGGAAAAACGAATAGTTTCAGGGTTTGCCTGACTGTGCATTATGCGGAGTTCAGGTTATAACGTCCCCGCTGTTTAAAAATTTTGCCCCAACCCCGTAGCCCCGACCATACTTTATAAACAGTCAGCATTAAATTTTCTCAAGCACTTCCTCCAGTGTTGGTCATTCGTAGATATTTAATTAAGTAAGTCTGCTGGCCAATCTGTATTTTTAGATATCAAAATGAAAATTGGTGATGGCTATGGTGATACCTATAGTGATACCTTGCAGTTACATTAGTAGATGTTACATTCGGCAAACAGCGTATTTTACATAACTGTTATGTTGCGTTTTAGAAGTCGCCTAAACAAAAATTATGAAAATAGTGTTATTCACATATTTATTTTACCTGCGTCTATGCGACTTACTTTAAGTACTACAAATCTTGCTCATTCCGCGGAGTGTAGAGAAGAGTTTTTGTTTTACGTCAGAAGGGAGGAAATCGGCACCGTCCGTCCGTCCATGCAACTCCTCAAAAACTAATGGGCCTATTTAATAATTTTTTCTTTATTGGAAAGACCCTAATATCGGTGAGGTGCAATACATATAGATTTTGTCAAAATTTGCTTTAGTAAATTAGTAATTGCCTAATTAGTTAAGCGTGTTAGCCTATTTTTAGCATTATTAAACAAAAATTGCGTATTTTTCAATGAATAATTTGTGTAAAGCTATTGTTTTGATGTATATACTACATTTCACCGTGGTGATTGTGAATCTGGTGTTTACTACTATACGACGAAGTTAAAAACATGCTTAGTTAGTTGATTACTAATTAATTACTAATTAATTATTAATTAGCTAATTTTTTGAAATTTTTCAACGTGCTCATAAATGAAACATATATTACACACGTGGGTTTGCTATGTCGCTGGTCACGAATATGACATTTCTGAAGCTCTAAAGCTTGGCCATATATGCTAGTTAGTTAATGTATTAATTGGCTAATTAGGTAATTTTGTGGAAATTTTAAAATTTTTTTCAAAATTGCTAATTTGTTACGCTTGGGGGTTTTCGATGTCGCTGATCATGAATATATAGCTTTTAAAGCTCTTTGATTTTATCTTGGTTACTAATCAGTTAATTGATTAGCTAATTAGTTGATGCCCTAATAAATTAGCTAATTTTTAGCTAGCTAGTTTTCTGTACGGTGGATTTGACATCAATTGTCTAAAACGTGATATTTATTATAAATTTATTAAATATTTTGCTGAAATATATGTATACACAAATAATATACCAAATACTTTGCCTGTTGCTCCGCTGAGTTTTGTAATTTATTACGTTTACTAGTATAGGGTATAGAGCTAAATAATTTCGCTGTAGCACGATCTGCTAAAACTAATCGGGATAAATATTTTTTCAGCAGATCATCCCGCATATCAAATCCTAGTACATAGCCGCTCCCAGCTAGTACAAATTTACTAGCATAGCTTGATCATTTATTTTGTTCATTCAGTTTTTGTCATACGAAATGCACTATGTGACATAATTCGGTTCTAAGAGAACGCATCTTAAGGTAAATGATGTATTAGTCATATTATATTTAATATAAAATTATATAAAAATTCAAACTTTAAATATATTTGATGCCATACAAATAAATATTAAACTTTATACTATACATATTTTTCATACAAATATATGGTCAAATTTATACTTTTTATATGTTGAGTTTCATTCAGTATATACAGTGTGTCCAATCTAAGTGCCCCGATTTGATTTGCAAATATCAGTACCAATTCCAAAGGAATTAACTGATTTTACAGGTCCTTCAGATTACTATTTGGTTTAAGTTTGTATGAATTTCATTAAAATCGTAAAAGATAGTAGCATGTGGGAATCACTATCACCGGGACACCCAGGCTTGCAACATGTTCTTTCCGAGAAATGTGCATATGCCCAATGCATGGAACATTTGCGCTTGGCACCCTAACAAAACTAAGAACAATGCCAAAGAACACGATATTCAGTAAATTTCCTACCGTTTCCGTGGGCTTTATTACTCGCTTCAATCCTGCAGTTCAACGTGATCGCCTGCGTTTTCAACTATTAGCTCCTGTCGTTCGCAAAATGACTTCATTGAGCATCTCCAACGTAACAAAGTCGAAAGCTTACATGATTCTCGAGTTTAATTCAGTAATGTTAGCTGGCTTTGTTGCATAAACCTGCGAGACCTTATAAATCCCCATAAGAAAAAGTAGCAAGAGGACAAGTCCGGAGACTGCACTAACCAGGGTAGATTTGGTGAACTCCGGTCCATTCATTTTCCAGTCAAATTTTCTTCAAGCCATGTCCTAACACTGCGTTCCCTGTGCAGCCGGGCGCAATTTTGCACAAACATAATACTGTCAGACACCCCTAAACGGTCGACTTCGGGCCAAAACTTTTGTTGTAGTACTTCAGAATAACGTTCGCTGTTCACCGATTCATCAAAAAAACGGTCCAATAAACCAGTGAGCCCAAATAGACCCCACACAGTAGTCCCGGGAGATTGGACTTCACATTCCACCACCAATTAGGATTCTGCGATGCCCAATAACGATGATTGTATCGTTTGACCCCTGCTTCAAGGTGAAAATGTGGCTCACATGAGAATGCCAGTTGGCTGTGATGGTCTGTGTTTGCAGATATTCGCTGCAGCTCATCCATAGCAAGGGCAAAGCGATTGGAGCATCCTTCGTCGTGCAATGTGTGCATAACCTGAATTTTGTAAGGTCGGCACTTTAAACCTTTCAAAATTCTTTAAATTATTTGACGCAACATTTTAAGCACACAAGCCGCACGGCGGATGGCAGTGTGATAATCCTCTCGAAAGTGTTGCTCCACGCGTTCGATGTTGTTGCCAGAGGCAGAGGGCCGGCTCCTATCTCGAGACGTAGTAACAACGGTGACCTTCGTCATCAGCCATTTTCGTATAAACCACCCTCATGGGGTAGAATAATTGCACCCAAATTCGGCTGTGAATTTGTTTTGATCCAATACAACGCTCTTAGTTCATTGAAACCAACATCCACGTTTAGTGAGATGCTCTACTGAATAGGCGGTATTCATTACAAATTCTTACTATTAGCAGCATTGTGTAATCAAATATTCTGAAATTACAAGCACGCCTGAAAAATTTAAATGCTGTGTAACGCGTGTTTCACAAAGAACTGTGTGCAGCGTTCCATCTTCGTAAGAGGGTACCCTCGTGTAACTGGGTTACACTACGAAATGCAGTTATACAATTTTTGTAACAGGTTACGTTACGTAATCCCGTTACACCTCTGTATGTGGCTACTGCGTGTTATAGACACGCATAACAAAGTTACGCAGAAGCGTAACAAGTAAAATTTTAAGCCATGTAACTGGATTACATTGCTGCACGAAGTTAATACGTGCCTTCTGTTTCGTGCAACTAAGTTACAGTTTGTATAGGACTACACATGTTACGGCTTCGAGGAACTGGGCTACGCGGTGTAACTACGTTACTCGTGATAATGTGGATTAGCGCAACCCTGTTACACAAGTGTATATAGTTACGTGCTGTTGTGATCTAGCGTAACCAAGTTACACTTTACCATGGAGTTACATAGTTACACTGATGTGTAACCTTGTAGCGAACAACTACTAGTATCTCGCAAGCGAGGGTGAAACGAAGTGACCGTGGTTTCATGAAGTGGACATTTTGTAATTACTTGTAACAGACTTTGCGTAAGATGTCTGTACTACACTAAACCCCTGTAATCCTGGACCCATTAAATCACTTAAGCTTCGTCGGACCTAAACCCATCGAAAACATCTGAAAATGTATGACATATTTGTGGTGGACTTTAGATAACCAAATCGTTGTATTAAATCTAAAAAATACCTATATAGACCATTATGCATGCGCTACACCCAAAACATGATCAGACAAATGAAAACGCACTACATTTTGGAAATCGGGTTCGTCGACCGTGAAAACATTGAAACCCTATGAAAACATACAATACAGTCAAATTGAACTCTAAATAGCAAAACCATCGTATCCTGCGTGCTTGATAACTTAGGCTGGCGTCCATATGGCCAGATTTGGCAAAAAATCCTTATAAACCTGTTTTTTACTATTTTTATGCAGGGCACATATAGATCACTTTTGCTATCGAAGTAAAAATGTGTGGAAATCTGTTCATCCAAAACTGTTTTGCGAGTCATACCAACCGACTGACGAAAAAATTTTGACATTTATACCTCTGGCGCCCTCAATGGAAACCCGGTTCGGAAATTATTTGGCCTGCTAAAGCACGCTCAAGGAACACAATTTTGAATCATGCAATATTCGGCCTACATCAATAATCAGTAAGCGAAGACTTAGCGCACTTTCTTTCCCCTATATGCGCAACTACCTAACAGTATATACAATAAATGTAAATTCTGCGTGCCATAGAGGTAAATGAGCTATGTTTATCAAACGCCTGGCGCGAAATAATTGGTTTCATTAGCGGAGTGAGGCACTGATGAGGCAGAAAACGTTTGCGCTTAGATCAAATGAGCCACTTGAATATATGGTATATCGCTCAAATTCATTTTTATATTTTTATTTTAAGCATTTTAAATAAATGTATAACGTGTGCTGTTAGCCACCAAATTGTATATACAGTTCAGTCAAGCTGATCGTTGAGGTTTTTCCCAATTCTGCGATCTATGAGGATTCGCGTCGAATGGTGTTATGTTTATATGTAAATAGCCATTATTGGTTTTTTGTGTGAACTGGTATATTGCTAGAGTGTATATTTTCTCGCTTCACAATTAAACACATGTATATAGCTGCGGATCTACGGGGAACACTGTCGGTAAAGACTTTTCGTTCACTGGAACTTTTGTATAACTCTGTTCCAGTATAATGTGATTCCGGTTGCTCAAAGTACAGTGGGTAACTGCTCACCTATTGTGATGCAGCATTCGCAGAGAAGTGCGTGCACGAATAACTGGGTTACAACTTGTGTAAAGTCTATGTCTTAGTGTATGAATAACGAAAAGAACGGCACATTTCTCCCTTCCAGCAAGGGGTCCAGCTAAAGCAGAGGGGACAGGCTAGGCACACTTGGCCTGCGCGTAGCTTCGAGTTTGCCAGTTTAAGAATGACGGGACCTGTGAGTAACTATGTATGTCAGCGTAACCTGGTTACGTTTGTTTAAAGTATTATACGTAAACGAGTAAGCTTTCGTAACTGCGTTATGTTACAGTGTAACTTGTGTAACTGCGTGCACCAGTGTTACTTGGTTACGCCGTATTTGAGGGGCACGTAACTACATGCCGTTGTGCAACTGGATTACAGTGGTCCGCGAAGCCTTAACCCGGAACCCCGTTACCCGAAGCCTTAACATTTGTAGTCTCATACATAGTTGTAACTTAGTTACGCGAAATAGAAGGCACGTAACTCAGTACATGAATGTAGCCCAACTACACGGTGTAGGATTTTACTTATTACACTTCTGCGAACTGTGTTACGGGTGTCTGTAAGACGTAGTAACCGCATAAAAGATGTAACAGGGTTACGCAAGCGTAATCTGTTACAAATATCGCGTAGCTGCACAACGTGGCGTATCCCCGTTACACGAGAGTACCCTCTTAAGAATACATAACTGTGCACACTTCTTTGTGATAGACGCATAATGCCGATCAACACCGTGAAAATTAGGAGTGGCGAATTTGGGCTACTGTAACAGCAAATCCGGTGAAGATTTTTGGCCAATTCCTACCAAACCAAATCCTTGTACTTGTGGTTGGTAAGGCTAGCATTTGGTTAAAATCTGTTGGATTATAAGAAATATATTTAAAAACAACATCGGCCTCTTGGCTGGGTCACCCTGTATATTCAATTGTACAATGTGTTGTGCGCTGCTTAAACTTATGTAAAGTTTCATATCGTATGCGGTATATTTTGTACTATAAAGTGCTAAAATCTAATCAACCGCAATAATATTTTTCGCACAAACCAACCTGAATATTCAGCCAAAAGAGAAACGCGCCGGATCAAACTCCAAACAAAATAGCTTTGATATTCATACATTACGAATGGATGAACCGTCGCACTTAAAATTTGTTTGTAAAACAGACCACACAAATAACGTATGACATAGTGCACATATGTATGTATGACATATTATAGTTACTTTAAGATGGTGTATATATTCATTTCATATTTATCCATACGTGTTTGTAAGACCTGCAATGTTCAAAGTTAATTTAACACCGTGCCTGCATTTTCAAACATAGCATATACAAGTGTATGAAAACAGCAGTTAAACAAAAAGACAAGCGCTGGCAATGGGTACCCTCGGGTACCGACTATGCATGGGCTACCCTCTACCCGAGGGCTTAACATTTGAGCCGTATCCTTGGATTTGCGCCCGGGTACAGCGCTGATGTAAACCTAAGCATATAATTGCATAAACTTTTGCGTTTTATCTACAATTATACTGAGATTACTTTAATGACTTTTATTTTTTGAATAGTATTCCTAAAACCTATTTTAGTTTCCTTTCTCATTTCTTGCGCTTATTTCAGACTTTTCTCAATTTAAGCGGATTTCCAGAAAGACAGCGACGCAAACGCGAAGCTGCTCTGGATGCCACCACTGGGGGCGGCGGGTTAGGCGTAAACCTTTTAGCACCCGGTGGTTTTAACCGACGTCAACTTTCAGTGCGAATTAGTCGCGGTCGTCGTGGTATGGGTTTGCAGCAACCCGAGCGTTCTTGTAGTCCATCAACTCGGATTGTTCGTCCGCACACTGCTCGTGAGCCCCGCTCCATCGGTGATCCAACCGTGGCCGATGATAGTGCTAACAATAATCCAGCCACAACGGGTGATGCTAGCGGTGTTTTTACGCGCCACGGCAGCATTGCACGTGGAACTCAACGATTAAGTTTGAAAATTAAAACACTAACTGCTGCTACAATTGGAACTGACGGAAAGGGCGCCGGCGCAACTTGCGGAGCAGCTGTTCCGGGTCAAGAAGAAGAATGCAGGATTTCATAATAAAAATTATGCTTAGTTAATCAACGATAGGTGCTTGTGGAGCCGAAGGTAGATGGATTAATTGCAGAAGTTAAATCATCGTCTCATAACATTTTAAAATCAGTACCATTTAAATAATACATGCTCATAGAATGATAGGAAGATTCCACCTGAGGTGTTAGACCTCCATCCTCTCGGCGACAAACGACGAGTCAACTGACAGATGACCCGTCTCCCTCTTCCCTTGCTGCCGTAAAACGTAACGAGAATAAACAATAATTGGAAAAAATAACAGGCACAAATTGGCAAAAATTCGAGAACGTTTTAACAATTGGACAAAATTAGTAAAAATGCGGAAAAGTATGCGCCTTTAAAAATTTCAACGTTCTACCCCCTGCCATAGTCCGCCATCCCCGCCGGCCGTATTACCCCCATCCCCAGGGAGGCCAAAGGCTAACACCAATGGCCCGGTCCGCCCTCCTTCGACCTCGGATAGATGTACGTTTTTAATTTATTCATCGAATATTCTGTTCACCTGAGCTGTGTACGAAAATATGTCAATCACTCAAATTTTAGGACCACGTCAACACAATTAATAAGGAAGTGCGAAAATCTATAACTATGATTTGCGTTACGTAAATCCTGACTGCTCACACATCTATCATATGCCTATTATAAAAGCATTGAATAAGTAATCTTTGTAGCCATCGTGTTAATAAAGCACAAGCCCAGTTTATTTTATGTCTTGTCTGCTGCTGGACATTATTGTTCTGCTGCCATTGTGAACCGAATGAGTAGCAAATTGGGCTATACGCTGAATCGGAACAGCTCTCACAGCACAAAATTATTAGTCATGTGCGCAGATGGAGTGAGCGATATGCGTACAACGATAAAATGTTCGGCTAATTCTTAGGTGAACTTTGTAATTCGGTAACGTATAATTGTACCGATATCCGTTGTTACAAACAAAAATCAAGAAATTGTAATTTCTAAGCAGTTTGGGGTTCAATTTCATGGTTCTCAAACTATTAACATACTATAAATCGGGGTCCTGAGTTAAAGTGTAACTAAGTCCGACATCTTTCACGTCTTCCCGGGCTACGGAGTAAATTTTACACTCTGAATAGAATTTTTGTCGACGTTCCGAAATCCGGAGTACGACTTAACTTCATACGAAATCTTTATCGACTTTTTGGGATTTGGAGCAAAACATAACTCAGTCCGGCATGTTTTCGACATTTTGTGTTCCATAGTAAAATGAAACTCTGTCCGACATTCTGATCATTTTTTGGGATCCGGAGGAAAACGTAACTCCGTTTAACATTATTCTAGCCAGTAACAAATAAATAACAACCATTAACTCACATAATATTTCTTTGACTGTTTGGCCAATCGCATAGATATAAATCTGAAATATTTCAAGTAATCAACTACGGTATAAAAGAGCAGAGTTTAAAAGTATTTAATTCGCAATGTTTTGAAAATTTGTTAGTTTTAAATTTCATGTCGTTCAAAATCAAACGTTCCGATTAGAGGTTCACAAATTAACTTAAAGTTAGTACTGAAATTTCCAAAATTTTACAGTTAAAACCCCAATAAAATTAAAATTGAAAATAAGCTCCCATACCTTGTGCTTGTCAGAAATATGTGTAATTGTTTCAAAAAAATTAACATAGCGATATCCACAAACTTGGATATATTGTTCACACTTATCTGGCTTCCCTAGAGAATGAGAGAGAATGTGCCAGGAATTTCAATCTTCCTCGGGATTTTGGCGGCTCCACAGGAAACGTGCTCAGCAGCCCGCCCTCCCCAGATATTTTGAGGTGACAGCTGAAATAGTCACGACGACAAAACCGTTATAACAAAGATCAGTATTGCTGCTTATATTTCGACTTTTCGCAACATAATCCTGAGTAAAATGAAGCGTCGTCTGTAGAAATACGTATTTTCTGTAGGTTAATAATAAAAATTCAGCAAATAATTATATACGGGTTGCAAAATCACGAAAAACAAGAAAAAATACAATTATAGATCCTACGTTAGCCTAGCGGCACGGCTTTCCCCAGCTAACCTACGGCAAATTCCCCTTGGTATTTCGGGCCCAACCAGGTTGGAGCTGTGTGCCCTAGGTTGAAGCCATTGGTAAAAATTTGGTTATGTGGAGAGGCCAGCCTATGCGGATTAATGTGGCGAAATCCACAAACATTAACTTGTGGGAGCATGACACTGCTAAAATAAGGATGAATTTTTTGTTTAATGAAAAAGTTGACGCTGGTTTCAAATTTCGAACCAGCAATAATCTCTTTGAATATTAGACAGCGCGCCGATTCTTTAAAGATCTGCAAAATAATATTACATTAACATCTCACTAGTCGGTAGTGGAACTACATTTGTGAGCGGAGCTTGGGCTGTGGCATTGCGAATGTACCCAATTTTATGTTCTTGTAACTACATTGCATAGGACATAGGGCTTTGTCAATGGTAAAATATTATATTTGAATTCTTCCACCCAAAAAACCTATAATGGTTTGATCGAAACGATTCTATTTCAATAAATAACACAAATATTGCAAAATTCTCTATTTTAGCTGCATAAGCCTAACTAATTAGCTAATTACTAATTAACCAATCAAAAAATTTTTAATCATAAATATCAGGTGCACACTCCGACATGATAGGCTTTCAAACAAAAAAAGTTTTTTTAAAATCGGTTCAGTGGTTCTTGAGATCCATGAAAGAAGAACGGACGAACGGACGAACGGACATTGTCTTTTTTCCCAGACAGAAAATAAAAAGGCTTCGCTCAATAAATTGTAAGCACCTCGGTTGTTTTCAACTCAGCTAGTATTGTTCTATTATTTTACTAACGGTATTTGTAATTGTATTTGTAAACGAAAACAATCACTGAAGTCACGCTGTAATGCTTTCGCTTTAATGTATTGTCCTCAAATACAGAAAGTGTACGAGACGAATCACGACCTAGAAATTTATTCCGTCGGAGCAGACCCATGGCAATATGACCAACGACCCACTGTGTCCGACCGATGACCCACGGCAACCCAACAAAAATGATGCAAACAATGTCCCAGCGACCCCTCTACTTCTGAGTCTTGAATCCTAAGTTTTTTTCAATTTTGCAAAGAATGAGCACTCAAAACAAAGTTTGCGACGCATGATGTTACCGGCACACCATATTATACAAGTGATAGCAAACACAACAATATGACACGGCTTGCGCTTTCGAAATATAATTCTACTATAAAGAAATATATATACTGAGCGCAAAGGTCGGCGAATTCTCAAATACCGAAAACTGTTGGAATTTAATACTAATTTAAAAAGCAGAGACTAAAATTCATGAGTAAACTTAAGCTGAGACAATTACCATCCTCCTTTCTCAAACGCACCTTGGTTCACTGAGCATAAATTTCATTTTTGTATGAAAGAACAGAAATTAGTCCGTTTCATATTTCATACATGACGATTTGAAAATGTTCGCGAACACATTGGCGTTAAAGTACAGGGACCGAATTGCATTCGCTAATGGCGTTATGGAACGAAGACCGAAGTGGACATTTTTTGAACCAGCTTGTCGCGCTCAATGGAATGTTATTAAATTTCCGCTGTATCTTTAAAATTGCTCAACTTTGGGCAAAAGGCTAACCGAAAAGACCAAGAAATTAACGTTGATATATGAAGAAAAAAATGAAAATTTTTAACGAACGAGAATTTAAAGTTTTGAAGTGTTTGAAAAGAAAATACGATTTAAATTAAATTTAGAAAGAAAAAAGTTATAGATATAAAGTATTGCAAATGTTCACATTATCTTAAAGATTTTAAGAATAGTAAAATATAGGGAAAAGCCATTTTCCAAGAAATTTAATAAAATAAAAAAACAACTTAGCAAAAATTTCGTTTAATAAAAACATTTAGGACGAGTTTAGAATGAAAAGAGTTATATTTTTAAATTTAGAAGCAATTTTTAATTTGGTAGAATTGATAAACATGTAAATATTTAGAGAAACAGATTTTAAAGAAATGTATATCAAAATCGCTTGTTTATTTGTTATACATGTTGGCTCAGACCATATCCCGGTGGGGGCCCGGAGGGCATTGGGAGAGAGCGGAGTGGACATACATTTGGGCATATTTGCATAAGTCATGAAAACGGAACAGATGCCTGACGAATGGTGAAACAGTGTGCTCATACCCATTTTCATGAATAAAGGAATATGCAACGGCGGATAAACTACAGAGGAATCAAACTGATGGCGCATACACTGAAGATATGGGAGAGAATAGTCGAGAAGAGACTGAGAGGGAGCGTTGGTATATCCGTGCATCAATTTGGATTCATGTCGGGAAGAAGCACAACCGATGAAGTCTTCGCTCTGCGGCAACTGACCAGATAATGGCAGCGGGAGTAACATTGCGCCTTTATCGACCTTGAGAAATCCTACGAACGCGTGCCAAGGCAAAAGATATGGAAATGGCTGAGACTGAATGGATTAGAGGACAAATATGTCCACTTAATCCAAGACATGCACGCAAGTAGCCTGAACAAAGTGAGGTGTGCAGCTGGTGCAACTGAGGACTTCCAGGAGCATCTAGGGCTGCTCCAAGGGTCAACGCTTAGCCTATTCCTGTTTACCATTGTCATTGACTGTCTTACCGAAGGCATAGATGGAGGCTCCATGAGATATGTTCTTCGCAGACGTCGTGGTCCTTTATGGAGAGACAAGTTGAGAAGTGGAAAGATCGAAATATGGAGGTGAGGCAATGGAGGAATGGGGTCTTAGGGTGAGCAGGCGGAAGACGGAAAACCTGTGTGTGGGCGATCGAGGGACTGCGAAAGACGTGTACATGCAAGGAGAAATGCTGAAGCGTGTGGGAGAGTATAAGTATCTTGGATCGACCATACAGAGCACAGGCAATGCAGACAGCGGGACCGCACGAAGGATGGTAGCGGGATGGATGGCGTGGAAGAATGTTACCGAAGTGATGTACGATAGAAGGGCACCAGTGAAGGTGAAAGGTAAAATATACAGGACCTACTGTGCTGTACGGTATGGAGACTGTGGCAGTGACAAAAGCGCAGTAAAAGAACATGGAGCTGGCTGGAATGAGGATGCTTAGATTTGCGATAGAGAAAACCCGTCTAGACAGAGTAAGGAACGAAGAAGTACGAAGAGTACTGACAGTGATACCTATGGCGGACAAAATATGAGAAGGCCAGTTAAGGTGGCTGGGTCATGTTTTGAGAATGGAGGAAGGGTATGTGGGATGGAGAGTACGGAAGCTGGAGGTGGGGTGAGACGTCGAAGGAGGCCGAAGCGCAGATGGAAAAAATGCGTGAGCGAAGACATGAGAGCGATGGGACTGGAGGAGGCTGACACACAAGAAATACTGACTTGGCGATCGCCGATTCGCACCGGCGACACCACCTAATAGGAACAAACGCCGAAGAAGGAGAGGCGTTTTAATATATGTTATTTAAGTACAAATAAATACATAGCTAGCGCCGCTTTGCAAACCGTAGTTATATTGGTATAACAGGATTATTATATCTTTTGAAGTTCAGGGACATGAGTTGGGTGGGAATTTTTCCTTATGTCGGCTATCGGAATTAAAAAGGGGACGGGATTTGTCACCGAAAGATTGTGGGATTCGAGGTGTGGCCAGTAGAATGCCGGTAGGACGCTTCATATAGCATGCGTCTTTCGTGAGCGACACTAGTGCCCTATATTTTGCGTTGCGGTTGTTACAGATATTCTACGTGCTCGAGTTCCAGATATTCTACGTGCTCGAGTTCCAGATAGTCGGTCAATAGACACGGATGTAAAATGTTTATTACGAATGACAAAACGTTAGGCATAAATAATACCGGTGACCACTGTGGGCACTAATCTTGATAACCGTATCCGAATGTGTACTCTCCTCGGTGCTCAGTTTGAAAAAGGCTCGGCTCTGCTCCTTTGTACCGTGTTTTTGGTGACACAAGCTTCACGCTAGTTTTTCGATACCATTAATTGAGCACTCGTTACCAAAATAACAGTACTTTTCTTTAGTACTGGATTGTTCTCAGCTCACACTTATTCACCACCGGTTTTCTTGCACAGTCTGACAGTCAGTTTGCACAGTCTGACGTTCACTTTCACGATGCACTTCGGCCACTGATTCCGGTGTTCTCGGCAATCCCCATATAGTATTATAGTTATTAGGTTAAGTTAAATCTACCTAGAACTTTACCTAGTCCCTAACCCTAAGTTATCATTGCTATTGTTTAAGGCTTACACTTGAGCGATATTGATTAGGGTTTATTTTATCTATTACTTTACTGAGATTATGGTTTTAACACAACACACTACCGGACGGCTAGTGCACCATGCGATTATATAAGTACCTCAACCTAAGCGTTAGATTTACGCTAGTAGTGCCAGTTATGTTATACAGGCCGACACCGGACGGCTGCCAGACCACGTTATTAAAACTGTATAGTAGCGGTCGACTACTATGCAGTTGGAGTTTGCTCAGTGTATGCCCCCGGACGGATGACGATACTGGTATTTAGATAAGATGCGGTAAGTTTTAGGTCGTCCGAACCGGTCCCCTTACTCGCCGGTCTACTCAAGAATAATGCTCCCACGCCGACCACACTGGACGGCTGCCAGACGACGCGGTTACACTACTAATATCTTCGAGTCCCACCTGCACTCTCGCCCTGGTTATGGCTCACTCGACTCACACGGCCGAAATTTTTAAGATATTACTGAACCTAATATGTTGCTATTAACTACGCCCCTAGTATAATTATGGCCACTTCTCACTTCGATTTAATTTAAAAACAATATTACTAATTGAGATAATAAACAGGTTAAGATACTTATTTGTGTCGGAGCTTAATCTTTTTCGACGGCGTGTAGGCTCGTGCTTACGCGGCGCTCCGATCCCCAGTCGCTACTATAACACACGAAAGATACAGTTTAGGCCACCAATAAATAACGTACTAGTAGCTGGGGTGCGCGAGTTCGTGGTCTGGGCGAACCAGTAAAGTGATGGTGAACGACCTAGTGTTTCTTGTTTTGAAATCGACCGAGCAGGAACTACAGCTCAATAGGCTAGCAGTAAAGTTCTATTCCGCTCTTTCCGAAATGCCAATAACAGCCGAATAGTAGTAATTGTTTATTCACTATTCCCGCGCAGTGCCCCCTCGTAACAGTCTAGCCTAACACTTTAATCTTTAAACAGCGTGCACCCGTTCCAATCAGATTTGGCATCCGATGGTTAAAACTGCGTTACGTTACGGCACGACACTCCGCAATTATACACAGCTAACGTACAACATTAACGTTTGTGAATATTATTTGACCGCGGACAACAAAACGACTTGTATTCACAGCTGCATTAACCGTATTTATATAAACTACTTTAGTACACTCCAAACGACGAGCGAAATGAGATAACACTACGAAACCCATTCGTTATTGTCTCAAGATAAATATATCGCAGTTAATACAACAGAACTATATACTAGCATAATTTTCGGTACGTTTCCGCTATACCTGTTCGCCTGTATTTACGTAATCGACAATACCAGACATAGTGGTTAACCGCTAACCGACCGCGTATGGACGCTGAAGCATGTAAGGAATATTTGACCAAAAAGCAGCATGAACGTAGTTGTGCGTATTACAAGTCGCGGCAAGTCTGAATGTATTAAATCAAATAAGCATTAAACCCAAAGCCGAGAAAACTCGCTTAACTCTAGCCGAAGGCAGCTTTTCGCTAGACAGTAACCTTTATGCGGCGTTTACGTTATATAACGCCCGCCATGTGGAAGATTTGTCTACGTGTGGCCATGACCACACCATGGTGCATGGTAGTCGGACGGGCATACAGTGCAGCACAAGTCATGATGTTGCTGACACCATGTATACTACACTATGGTGCTTCGACACCCTATGTTTGAATACTTATTTTAAAAAAAGGCGGCAAAACTAGCTAACTTAAATTTCAAATGATTTACGCTAAACCATAAACCATTCCGTTGAAATCTTTGCATAGGAAGTGCGCGGACAGAAGTTAAACGGTATAAACACCATACAACGGAAAAACGTAAAGACATCTTCCCAAAAGACCTTCATCCAAGTTAGCTAGAAGTTAATGGTGTCCATAACACCATGTATAAATGATGATGGTGTCCGAAACACTATATAGAATTGCTTAGAATACAGTGTGGGTGTTCTATACACTATATCGTTAACGGTGTTAGGCAGGCTGTACGTGGACAAAACTTCCACATGGCGGGCAACTTATAACGTAAACGCCGCATTACATGGTCGAAATTCATTAAAAATTCACTCTAAGCATATGCCTATATCAATGGCGTCGCCAACTGGCGCAACCATTCCAAACCCGCAAGTTATCAAATAGACGTCGACATAACCCAAAAAAACCGCAATGACACGTAATATAAAACTATGAAAAAGTCCCTAAAGTAGCTAGGTAATTATATTCAACTCAAAACCAACAATCACTACATAATCATAACTACATAACAATTCAAAATTCAATACAAGAACAAGTAAGTAATTAGTAATAATAACACCGCTACCTAGGCGCCAACAAAACAGTACCGTAATATACGCGCTTGCCGCGAACATAATAATATATATTATATACTTATTATAAAATTTAAAAAAGGATTTTAAAGAGAAATTTGAAATGAGAAAAGGGGTGGAAAGTTGGGGTGTGGTTTGAGAAAAGTAGAGAGAGGGGGATGGTGAAATTTTAATATGATGAAGGGGGTAGGTAGGAGAGTTGAAATTGGGAATTTGAGGAGTGGGGGTTAAGTATTTAGAAAATAGGAGATGTTTGAAGAATGTGAAAAAATGGGGAAAATTGGGATTTTAAGGAAGGGTGAAATTTATGGAAAATGAAGAGATAGGCAGGGGGTGGAGTAGATGTATGAATAGCGGGGTAATGGAAAAAGGATATTAAAATTTGGGGTGGATTGGTAGGGTTTTGAGTAAATGGGGATATTTGAAAAATGGAGAAAAAAGGATAAAAATGGTATTTTTGGAAAGGGTAAATTCATATAAAATAAGAAGAAGGGCAAGGAGAGGGGTTAATATGTGATTAAGTATAGTGATATGAAAAAGTTATGAAAATTTTAGGGAAGTTGGTGGAGGTTTGGGTAAGAGGGAGGGGTTTGAATTTTGGTTGAAAAAGTAGGAAAAAGGAGAAAAATATATTTTGGGTAGAATTTTGGTTGTGTGTAAAATGAAAGGGTGGGTGAGGTATATATTGTAGGAAAAAGGGTGGGGAAAAAGAAAAAGTGTGTTTTATATAATTTTATTAAAGAAATTTAGGTTTGGGGAAGTTATGGGTATGGGTGAATTTTGATAATTATATGAGTTTTATTATATATTATATATTTATATTAAATACATAGCTAGGTTTCATATTATATAACAAGTTATAGTAGGATATATATAAGTTTACGTACACGTTACGCTCATATTCCAGGCCGAGGATGACAGGGAATACCCGGGCGGTGTGGGGGCGGCCTTTAGTGAAAAGAAAAAGAAAAATTTTGTGGTGAAAAAGGCGCCAGCCCCAACACCTAGCTGTGAAGTAGATTTCACTCAACGTTAATTATTTTTGTATCCAGTGCCAAGGTATGCCAAGGGTTTCACTATTTTACTAGTTTCAGGCGTGTTCTAATTACTCACTTTCGGCTCCGTATCATCCATTAAATCAGGGATCAAATCAAGTAAAAGCGTTAAATTCAATAACAAAAGCGTTCATAATCGAGCATATGATTCAAATATAACAAGACAAAATACCTAGGTTACTACCAGTAAATACGTAACCAATTGTTAAAAAATTAAAATGATGAATAATTAAGCTTTAGTATATCAAAACTCGAAGAATCATCAGGCTACTAACCAAGTCATATATAATGTCTGAATCAACTAATTATGTCCTTTTATTAAAACGAATTATGCGAAAAGCAGGTAAGTCGATCACCTAACTCTGTGAAAACAACACCCAGACTGATAGAGAACAGAAAACCGGAGATAACATTACTTAGCTAATAAACAAGATTAGTGCTAATTTATGCAAATTAGCACTAATTGACACAAAAACATGAAAATCCAGGACGAAAATGGTAGGTAGGGGTATAATAGAATATTTGGTGACCAACCCGGGGATTAGGGACGGGGTTGGACTTACTGTTGGGGGTTCCCTAGGCCACCGGGGTTCCAAACCCTTAAAATCGGGGTTTTTCACTTTCTCACTTACTTACTGGTCCCTAAAAATCTTATCTTAAAACTTCCTTTTTCAAAATTTTATTTCTTAAAATTTTGTCTTAAACTAATTTGCATAAAATTCAACTTAAGCTAAGCTTAGCTAACCTATACTTAAGAAAATTTTGTTTTAGTTTTGTTGTTGCTTGTCTGGAGTTCGGCGATCAGGAAGAACAGCAATGGCTGAATTGTAGCTTCTACAATAGTTTTGTACCATTTCTGGTTTAATTGTATTTGTTGGGGCTGGTGCCTTTTTCATCACCAAATTTTTCTTTTTTTTTCATTAAAGGCCGCTCCCACGCCGCCCTGGTATTCCCTGTCGCCCTCGGCGTGGCATATGAGCGTAATATGTACGTAAACTAATATGTATATTATATATAACAATATAAACTAGCTATGTAATTTTATATAAATATATAAAATATAATAAAACCTATATACTTATCAAAATTCCTCCACCCCATAAATTCCCCAAAACCTAAATTCCTTAAATAAAATTTATACAAAACACCCTTTTTCTTTTTCCCCACTCTTTTTCCCATAATATACACCTCATCCACCCTTTTCTTTTACACACAACTAAAATTCTACCCAAAAATCCATTTTTCTCTTTTTTTTCCCATTTTTCTACTAAAATTCAAACCCCTCCCTCTCCCTCAAACCTTCACCAATCTCCCTAAAATTTTTATATCTTTTTCCCATCACTACCCCTATCCACATATTAAACCCCCTCCCTCCCCTTCTCTTTATTTCCTAAAAATTCACCCTTTCCAAAAATATTCTTTTTCTCCCCTTTCTCATATTTTTCAAACATCCCCCATTTCCTCAAAATTCAACTCCTATTCCCCAAATTTTAATATTTTTTTACTTACCACCCCTATTCATATATCTACCCCACCCCTTTCCCACCTCTCTATTTTTCATAAATTTCCACTTTCCAAAATTCCCATTTTTCTCCAACTTCTCACATTTTTCAAACATCTACTATTTTATCAAATCTTAACCTCCACTCCTCAATTTAAATACAACCTCCCCTTCCTACCCCCTTCACCATATTAAAATTTCACAATTCCCCTCTTTATACTTTTCTCAAACCACACCCCAACTTTCCACCCCATTTCTCCTTTTAAATTTCCTATTCAAATTTCTCCTAAATTTTATATAATATTTAATATATATTACTATTATCGCGGCTAGCGCGTGTTATATAAATATGATATAAGATATTGTTATTCTCGCCGATTGGGCGTCTTGTATATATATATGGTTACTCGTTATTGTATTGAATTTTGAATGATGATATCGTGATGATTATTATTACTGGTTTTTGTTTTTGGTTGGTTGAAAAATTACGTAGCTAATTAAGGGACCTTCTCAGAGTAAAGTACGACGTGTCATTTTTTACGTAGACGGAGTTAGTTTATTTTCTTTTTGGCGAGCGGTTGAGTGCGCGATGTTGAATTTTTGTTTAATATTTCTGGTCTCTCGAATGGATTAGCTAGCTATTTTAATTAGTTCTTTTGACGTTTCATAGAATACACGGAGTGGCGTTTCGAAATGCAGTGTTGACAATGTGTTGTTTAAAAATATGCTAGTCGGTCACAACCCGTTTTTCTTTAGATCTACTGGTTTGTAATGCGTTTGCGTTAACGATATGTTGTTTACCGGTTTCGTATATCGGTTTTCATGGTTTTGCGAGTGGTCTCGAATGGCCCGACTATTTACCTCGATTAGCATCATACCATCAATTCCAGTAAATTTAGCGGTGACTCGATTACATGCAAAATAACCCGAAACAATCTAAGAGTGCGAGACGTCATTAACTAAGTCTTTAGCTGGAGGTTGTATGCAATGCTTTATAGAGTACGTTGGGACTGGAAACTTTTGGTATTCGTCATCGGTTTACGTCATCCGCCAAGCAGAGTGTTGTGATGTTCGCTGCCTGGATGAACAAGGTAAAACGGAGGAGAGCGCGCGCCCTATTTTGTGTTATCGACTTGGAAAAGGGACTTGATATTTTTATTATGCACTTGGTGTTGTATTAAAGCGTATTACTCGTGTACTATCGACGGGGTGTTATTAGTGTAAAATTCACGGAGTGCCGTAACCTGCTTCGGAACTTAAATTTCAATAAGTGGCATTTGCAAATCAAACGTTAGAGTTAACGATTCAAAGACGGTTACAAGCTTTGAAGGGTAAAGTCCACTAATGTGGTCGTAACAGTATCGTAGGCACTGTAAAGAAAAGGCACTTCGTCGTATTAACTAATAAACCTTTATCGCCACTGTGCCTGTTGTTGGTGTCGTTGCAAGAGAGCGTAATAAACCTAATCGGTAGCCCACAAAGCGGTTATTTAGTTAAAGTTCCACTCGAATAATAAAAAGCACGATTGGAGTTATCACCACTTTCCTGGTACGCCAGACCACGATCTCGCGCACCCCAGTTACTAGATAAACATATATTTGGTGGCCCGGATTGCAGTTAAATTGTAACATTAGTGTGTTATAGTAGTGTCTGGGGGTCGGAGCGTCGCGTAGCACGGAAGGAACGGCCAGACAAAGAATACAAAGTAAAAAGCTCCGACATGGTGGCCACGACGAGGCCAATGCCGATCCTGTGAAGATCCAGGTGGTACGTTTGCCGGATTGGATTGGTTTGTGGTTAGTGGTGATATTTCTTGACATTTTCACAGTGTTATTTTTGCGCGTTACAGCACGGATTGGTAAGTAGTTTAGCTGTGACTGGCGATAAAAAATTTTAAGTCATGGACGATACGACGGCACTAATGCCTGGTGATGATACTACGCAGTGGACGTTAGGAATAGATAGCACGAGTACGCCAGTACCAACAGCTACGGACGGCGGCACTACTTCCATGAGTGGTACTACGTTAGAAGCGACTTTGCGTCGATTGGAGGTAAGTTTAGTTGACACCAGTCGTAAGTACGATGAAATAACTAACTTGGCGCGCGATTCGAATCGTAAATACGATGAGATAACTGACTTAGTACGCGACTCTAATCGTCAGTACGATAAAATGATGGTAGATACCATGGAGCGAGAACGCAAATTTCAAAATTTCGTAGTACGGCAAAACAATGATCTACATGAGCAAATGGCACGACAAAATAGTGATGTACAAGACCAAATAAGGCAGCAGAACCATGCTATACAGGAGCAAATGAGTGAGATGCGAGGTAACCTTAATCAGTTGCGAGATCTAGTAAGTATGGATCCGGTAGCGACCCCGACTTCTGATGTCGGGATAGAAGACTCAGTTTACTTGGATGCTACCGTTATAGAGGCGGATACTAGGCCGAAAGTGCATTTAGGTGGTACAGGCATTACATCTACTTTGCCAGATCCCGTTAGGGCTGAACAGCATACAGGGGCGGCGCCGTTGCGGACTGCTCAGGTTTCAATTTTCGATATCCCGTCCGTATCTGCAATGGTTCAGTCGGTACCAGTTGTTGTGTCCACCTCGGCTGTATCAGCCCCAGCTTCAGCGACTGTAGTCTCGACTGGCTTTATGACTGCACCCACTGGCACTTCTTCTGCTGCGTGTACACACTGTTCGTGTACGCATGTTGTCGCGTCTGCACCTGCGCCAGCGCCTGTGACGGCGACTGTCCCCGCTATGCCACCGATTGTAGTTAATGTGCCACCTCCGAAGGAACCAGTTAATATCGAAAGGTATGATGGCACAACAGACTTTGCGACATATTTCCGTAGGCTAGAAACGGAGTTTGAATTAGCAGGTGTGGAAAAGTCCAGTGATAAATTTCGCACACTGCGTAAGAAACTAACGGATGCAGCTCGCAGTTTTATTGAACTATTAATGACTGGTCCAGAAGCCCCGGAGACATATGAAGACCTAGTGTATGAGCTGCATGAACGATTTGCAGAAAGCCGAGAATTTGTAGATGAAGTTCAGCGGTTCCAACAAATAAGTCAAAAAAGTTCCGTCGCAGATTTCGCGGATGAGTTAGAGTTGCAGTGGCGTAAGCGAATTGTTCCATTGGAGCTGGGTGAAAGGCACGCAGCCAATTTATTGCGCAATACGTTTTTGCGAGGAATACGACGTGGGTTGCGTTCACGCCTGATCCATGGTGATCAGTGGTCCTTTTATGAGTTGAAACGCCGAGCTGTACAAATTGAGCGCACAGAAAAATTATTAGCGGGACCCGAGGAGGATGGAGCTTCGCCACGATCCACAAATAGGTCGGTTCCTCAACGGTCTTGGAGACCGAGCCAAAATGCTGGTGCTAATAATGCAACGATACCACGAAGGAATGATGGTCGGCAGGTTCCAATGCGCATAAGTAGCGGAAACCAAAGTAACGACGTGAGGAACACCCGCGTTGTGGAACGAACTTCTGCGTCCTCAGTTGTGTGTTATGATTGTGGTGCCACAGGGCATGTCCGCGCGCGATGTCCATATCGGGACGCCCGCCTTCGTCAACAAGAACGCGGTATAGTGCGAGAAGGGATTTCTCGATCACCGCCAGTACAGCGCTTGTCAAATAATGCGGAATCTACTACGCCTAAAGAACTGGAAATGTTACTTATGTGGTAAACCAGGTCATTTTGCTCGTGATTGTCGTCAACGATCAGTAAATGTGGAGAAACAATTAACCGGTGACACTCGACGCCGGTCGGAATCTAGAGCCGTACAATCTGCAGCTTTAGAGACATTAGCTCGTCAGATGAATGATGTAGAGCGTCGCATGGCTGGACAAATGCGCGACATTATTTCTCAATTGAAGTCGGACAGAAAAGTGGATGGGTCTGAAATCTCGCATTCACCATCACGAGTACTGTTGCCTAAGGATTCACGTCATCAAGTACTGGTAGAAAAGGTTCCCGAACGAAACTTCGAAGAAAATTCGGAACCACAAAATGATACGCAAGTTTCGATAGCACAGGTAGAGATGTTAGCTCGTCCTACCAAATCATGTTTTTATGTCGATGTGCAAATTGATTCGTATAAGTTACGGGGACTAGTGAATACTGGAGCTCAAATGACGATCATGCTCCAAGAAGTTTATGAGGAAAATTTCAATCGGTATAAGTTGAATTCCGAAGTGATTCAGGTATTTGCTTTTGATGGTTCTCCAGCTAGTAAGACCCTGGGATGGTTCGAAGCATTGGTACATTTTGGAGAGCAGTCCCAGTATGTGCAAATTCACGTGGTACCGGATATGCCAGTTGCGATTGTCATCGGTGACGACATGTTACGGAAGTTCCAAACCGTAATCGATTACCAGAAAATGCGAATCCTGGTTAATGATAAACATGTACGGTCTTGGTCATTAGTCCAACGTAAGGAAACAACAACATCTGCGGAGACTGGTAACGGAAAAGTAATCAAGTCTGGAAAACTAACTGAAGTTCCAGTGGGTGCTTTTCATGTGTGTAGAGTATCTGTGGATACCGAAATTCCACCGGAAAGTACAAAGTTAGTACCCTGTAACATCAATACGGCTAATTACGATGGGCAGAGTGTTATGGTGGAAACTGATGTAAATACTCGATTTCAGCGACCTATACTTTGTCCAAATGCCGTAGTTAAAGTACAAGAGGGTATGGCTTGGGTACCAGTTACCAACTTAGAACAGCGGTCGTATAAGGTAAAAGTTGATGATGTGATGTCACACGTTACCGAAATAGTGGATACCGTTGCTGTTACGTCGACGGAAAAACAAGCGATGACTGATGTCGATTATTCTAAAGTCGTTACCAATAAGATCCAGATTAGGGCGAAAGAAGCTAAACGCTTATATAGGGAGTTAGCAACGGAAATAACACTAGATAAAGAAGCGGAGTTACCAGAGGGTGTGTCCCTAAAGGAAGCGGTTGCTACCGAAACCGAAAAACGAATTTTAGCGAGGTTGCTAGAACGCAATAGTGATGTTTTCGGGAGTTCCACAACCCCACTTAGCCGAACGAATGTTTTGCGACATCCTATCGATACTGGAGATACCAAACCTATTCAGCAACGAATGCGACGTGCACCTTACGTGCATCGTGAAGAAATTTCTAAGCAAGTCCAGGCTATGCTGGATGATGATGCGATTCAACCATCGATGAGTCCTTGGGCATCTCCTGTTGTTCTTGTCAAGAAAAAGACTGGAGATATGCGATTTTGCATTGATTATCGTATGTTGAATGATGTAACCAAGAAGGACAGCTTTCCTCTTCCACGAATTGATGACACGTTAAATGCCCTCCAAGGTGCAAAGTATTTTACTACCTTGGATCTGAAATCTGGGTATTGGCAGGTAGAAATGGAACCTGAGGATGTCGAAAAGACAGCTTTCATTTGCCATGAAGGCCTATTCGAATTTAAGGTAATGCCCTTCGGTTTAACTAACGCGCCTGCTACGTTCCAAAGAATGATGCAAATCGTCCTGTCAGGTTATTTGCTAGAATTTTGCTTGTGTTACATTGACGATGTCATCGTTTTCTCACCCACGTTTGAAGAACATCTGTGGGATATCCAATGTGTGTTCAATCGTTTACGTGATGCAGGGTTATCGATCATGGGTAAAAATGTGACTTTGTACGACGGGAAGTCTTGTTCCTAGGTCATGTAGTGTCGGAAAATGGAATAGCACCAGATCCAGCGAAAGTCCAAAAGATATTGGAGTGCGAAAGACCACAAAACGTTACGGAAGTACGTTCATTCTTAGGATTGACCGGTTATTACCGTCAATTCATCGAAGGTTATAGTCTCATCGCTGCTCCATTGCATGGATTGACAAAAGGACCGAGTAAATTTAATTCGGTAGAATCTCGTTGGACGGAACAGTGCCAAGTAGCCTTTGATAAACTCAAGGTTGCACTGACTACAGCGCCTATCTTAGCGTATCCCAACCCAGTGAAGCCATTTAGGTTGTACACCGATGCTAGTAACGAAGGTGTTGGCTTTATTTTAACACAATGTGGCGAAGATGGAAAAGAACGGGTGATCCATTACGGTGGTAGGAAATTCCACGATGCTGAAACAAGATATAGCGTGACAGAAAAAGAATGTTTGGCCGTAGTACGAGCTATGGTGCAATTTCGGCCATATTTGTTGGGTAGTTTTACCACGATTGTCACGGATCTAAGTCTTGTCCCTTAGTACAGATTCTAATGAAAACTCGTTCTATCGATTTGTTAACACCACGTCTATTGCGTTTCGTAACGAGAATCCAAGAATTCGATTATGAAGTGGTGTACAAACCTGGAAGACAGCATCTTAATGCTGATGCAATGTCGCGTCCACCGATTTTGAAATCTTTGCCGAATAGACAACCAGTTGATAATTTGGAAGAAGATCAGGGGCTGGATAAAGAATATCCTAACGAAGCGTTAGTAAAACGAGAAGCTAATCTTTTAAAGATTGTGGGCGTAGTTACGCAAAGCCCTAACGCAGTGATTGACGAAAACGATGAAGCGGATGATCCACAACCTGGTCCCAGTGGAATGCAGGTAGCTGTTCCTCCTGAAGTGGAACGTGATTTAAATGACTACTTTGCGATAGATCCGCCACGGGAAGCGGATGAAATCCGACGATCTCAATCTTTGGACCCATTTACACGAGGAATGGTTCGTTTTCTTGAAGATCAAGAGTTGGATCCCGAGTTAGCGGAAGATTTGCAATGACAGATCTTGTTGCAAGAAGATAGGTTCCATGTCCGACATGGTATATTGTACTACGTGAGCCGAAAACGTAGACCTGTTTGCGCCGAAGCGTGCGAATTTCGTTTAGTACTGCCGGAAGAATTCCGTGTAGTCGTGATGGAACAAGCTCATACGACTAAATACGCCGGTCATGTAGGGTACAATCGAGCGTTGGCTAAGCTCGAACGGAAGTTTTATTGGGTCACAATGAAGAAAGACCTCGAAGCGTTTATTAACGCATGTGTTCCATGTGCTCGGTTCAAACCTGGTCCGAATCGACGTGGACCGTTACAACCAATTCCTGCGATGGCACCATTTCATATGGTAGGCGTAGATGTGATAGGTCCATTACCCGTCACACGATCTGGAAACAAGTACATGGTGAATTTCATAGACTATTTCACGAAGTGGCCAGAAGCTTTTGCAACACCTGACCAGACAGCTAAGACCATTGTTGATCTATTGCTAAATAAGATAGTGCCCCGACACGGAGTACCGCGTGTCATTTTGTCTGACCAAGGACCCGCATTCACGTCTGAATTATTCACGTCTGAAGCAGCGAAGTTAGGAAGCCGAACGGTGTTTGCTACACCGCATCATCACCAATGTAATGGTCTTGTGGAACGATGGAATCAGACGTTGATGGCCATGATCAAGCCACTTACTGAAATGGAACCAAACAATTGGGATTCATACGTCGATAGCGCACTTTTTGCGTACCGAACTACGGTACACGTGTCAACGGGTGAAACCCCGTTTTTCCTAATGCATGGTCGTGACCCCGACTTACCGGGAGAAAACCCGTTATTGTCCATAACGGAAGGTGGAAGTATCGACCAACATGTACAAAAACTGTTGGATACGTTGACTAGCACTTGGAAAGAAGCTAGTAAGTCTGTACGTTTGGCTCAGGACGCCTATAAGCGATATTTCGATCGAAGAGCACGTATTCGTGATCACTAACAAATTTCACCCGAATTTTGAGCGACTATATCGGGTAGTCAAGGTACAAGGTCCTAATTTGGAGGTAATACGATTAGGTGACGCGCGCCGCAAAAGTAAGGTCTATAACAAAAGTCTGTTCAAACATTTCGGTGGAGAACCTCGAGACTATTTGGAATACGAGCAGCGCTTACGCGCGATTGAAATCGATAGCGAAGAAATCGATTGGTTTTGCGGAGAATGTGGGCAAAGTTACGAAGAAGACCTCCGCGTAGGTGAAGGCGATGTCAATTGGATCGAATGTGATTACTGCCTCGAATGGTACCATTTTCGGTGTGTGAAATTAGAGAAGGAACCGGAAACGACATTATGGTATTGTCCGGCCTGTGTACAACGGTTATGTACATAAATGGTAAATGTTATTTAATTACGGGTGCTTCTTATTCTATCCTTCTATTTTTCGGTATTGAATGAAGCATGCTAAAGTCGGGAAATGCGCGTGGTATCCTCCTCGATAGCGATGAAGCAACGCTTCCGTTAGATGGTTGGTCGCCAGTGCTGAGCCGTAAAGAAGATCCGAGATGGTGGCCATGTGCACGTCAGCGGGTAAATTGATTTATTTTTACTTCTTCTATTTCTGTCTTTTCCGCTATCAAACAATGAACAATGAGTAGCTTCGGTAATCGTTGAATCCTGATTGTGGATCGATATTGCTGTAATGGCGAATTAACTTCTGATGGAGATTTATAGTGGAGAACGCCCATGCCCCAGCTGAGAACTCTCTAATTCTATCGGAGTAATGGAGAAGTGAAGGTGCTCGCTACGTAGATGGAGTGTTATTAATGGTGAATCCGACATGGTGGCGTTCTAATGGTGTGCTTCATAAACTGTTATAAACAATTATTGCATTTTAGCTTTCAGGCGATCGTTATATACCGACGGCTACTTAAACTACGATACGGCGTGTGCAATAATAACAATTGTTATATTCTGCGTTATACAGCGAACTATTCTACAACGTCAATAATTACAACATCACTACAACAGCTGAAATGGCGGACTCGAATTGGGATAGCGGTAGCGAAACCGGGTCCTCAGAGGGTTCCGATTGGTTGTCCGACCTTGAGTCTGAGCAGGGAGATAACCCTCTTGAGCGTTCACTTAACGGGATAGAACAACAGTTAACTTGGTCAGAGGGGCAGCAGGGTCCACCATGGAAGGATCGGAACCACCCAGTATGGAATCTATATGCGTGGACCAGTGGGTTAGAAATGGTGGGTCGAGAGTGGATGCACCCCGCTAGTGTAGTTGTGGTAGACGCCCGTGACCAAATTGAGTCAGCGATAGGCATTATCGAGCGTTCAGCTACCAACTTAATAGCGTGTGATATGGAGGGTGTAAACATCAGCTATCGACAACAACAGCAGTTTCGAGAAGCATGGGAAAAATATTTGGATGCGCATGAGAAGGATCCGTTTGACGTCTGCTGGCGATGGTTGCCACGTAATGCGCGACTATGGGTCGATCCAAAATGGTTAGCTTATGCCGCAGGTTGGCAACGCACAGCAGCGGCTACATTACAAGTCGCCACGATTGAAGGAGTCGTCATCATTTTCGATTTGATGGCGCTTGGTCCAGATATGCCTGCAGCATTATATGCGTGTATTGCGTCAGAAGCACGACTTAAAATATGGTGGGCGATGAATAACGATGAAGGATTTTGGAACGTGCGTTATTTACAATATAATCAGCCGTTCCCACACGCTAATTCAATGGATTTACAAGCGGCAGTAGGTCGTCGATATAGTTTACGACGGTTTTTCTTTTTGTTTACCGGACGCATTCGACAAGATCCGACGCCGTATGGTACAACACTGTTAGGAGGAATCCGTGTTCGACAAGTTGGTCCTGGAAATTGGGTGCTAAACTTTGAGGAGTATCGACGGTTCGTCCGATATAGTGCCCATGATGTCATGCTCATTGATGGAGCATTGTTTATCGCACATCGGCGTGGTACGCCTCCACCGATGGGACGCCGCGACGTTAATCGCTTATGGCATTTGATTGAACAATTTCCGCGCATATTTCGAGCGTTTACAACGGATGCGCGTGGCTTAACGGTGCGAGTTAATCCCGACGCCGTATCAAATCGTCGTGGTTATCAAGAGAGTATCGCTGAAAAAGTGGCTCAATGCGCAGGTTATTGGCGGCGCAAGGGCCGATGGAATGTCGAAGAGCAATGCAGCCTATATCAGATTAATGATCAGGACAATGGCGAAGCTGCTTTTGTAATTGATCTTGGAGGAAACTTACATCGCGATACTGATCGATTATTTGCAGCAACGGCAGCGCAATTAAATCGACAGTTGGGTCAAAATATGCGTTTGGATCCTATTGACTTGGATCATACGCCGGTTAGTGAAATTCCGGAATCTGAAATGCGCTATAATCGCGATTATCTTCCGGATGGCATGGATGAGTTTAACGCATGGTATGAAGCGGAAAAACGACGACGAGCTAAGCGCAGTCGACGTCGTTCGCGTATACAGCGACACCAAGATGTCGTCGCTGGTCCTGGAGATGAAACGGAGCTAGAGGAACGTCGTGAAGACATGTTCGACGAAGAAATGAACCAGCAAGCTATACAATGGGAAACCGAAGGAGTACCTGTGCGTGAAATTCGCGACCGAATAATGATAGCTTATGATGAGCATTATGGCGGTGCATGTGTTGTCACCCGCCCAGCTGTATTGCAACGTCTGGATCGTCAGGTATTACGAGAAGAAGATGCAGTTTCTAATGCTTCATCAGCTGCTACAACACCGCCTGCGGTTCGCACACCGGAACCTGCATCAGACGACTCGGTACGTATAGTAGGATCTGTAACGGTCACTGCTAGTCCAGTAGATCCTGTCCAATATCATTCTACTTGGGTTGAAAATGAGCAGATTGCTCACGAAAACCAGCGGAAGTGCCAGAAAATGGGAGGATTAGCAGCGCAGGAAAGCCTAGCAACCCTGATGGGGATTACTGTAGCTTCGGAATCCATAACTGAATCAGTTGGTAGAAGGAAAACTCCTTTACGAATTGTTAGTGTAGATTCGTCCGCAGTAACATTACCAGCCCAGGAAACAATGGATCAGTCCACACTAAGTAGGATACGCACTGAATCAGAAACAGCGGTAGCGTCGTCGAGTGCTTTAACTTTACCAGTGTCTTCCGCGTCTAGTTTAGTAACAGTAGCTCAGGCTGAACCCGCGATGTCTGATATTGTGCCGATGACAGTACGACCAGTTAGGGGACGAGGGAGAGCTAGTATTATGTTCCCACCTAGCCTTCCCCAGTCGGCGCGTATGCGTTTGTCGCACGCTATTCGAGCGCCGTTTCAACAGCCTATTTCAGTGGTGAATCCAGCACGACCGCGTGTTATGGATATGCTCACTAATCAACTAGTTACTGTCGCCTACGAGCATGTACAACAACAAGAACAAGTTGCGGCTGTTGCCGAACAACCGCCTACTACAATGGTAACGAGTGGTCAAGAAATTTCGCCTTCGTTGCACATTGAATTGCAGTTGGGAAATTTACGTGGTACGGAATTGGCACAAGTGCGTGAACAATTACAACAAGCCGTACCTCCATCAGCAGTGCAATTGGATGGTATGCTATTAATGCAACAAATGCAATTAAATACGCGAGTCGATACTGCGTTGCATTACTTGCGTCGAATGGACGAAAGCTATCGAGCTCAATTGGAAGCCCGGCAAATGGAACTCGATCACGCACATCGTCAGAATGCTGAACTCAAACTGCGATTACGGGAGAGAGAGTCGCCGGAACGCAAAACGCGAGGAACGCAAACCAAAAAGAAAACGCAACGAACTGCAAGTCGTCAAGCACGAGCAGAACGTCGGTACGACTACGAAAAAGTAACTAGCGAATCCAGCGATAGTGATCGTGAAGCGAGACGACGACAGCGAGGTAAACAATGTGCTTCGTCAGTTATTGTACCACGACAGCGACAGGAAGTAGTTTATCATGCGGAGCAACAATCAACATCGGCAGCAATTTTTGCGCCGTCTTTTACGTCAACGCCAGCCGTATCAACGTTAACGGTGGCTACGGAAAAACAACGAAAGGCTAGTGACGTAGAAATCTTTGAAGAAGCTTCGGCGGTTACACCCACGAAAGTGGTTTCAACGGTATCGGAGGAACAAGGAGCGACTGCTATCGCAGCAGTGCCACCGGCTGTGCAACCAGCGTCATCACAACGCGATGCTGGTCAATTAGCGCTACTGAGCGAACGACGAAGCGGAACGGAAATGACTTCATTACATTTTAATGGTAATGACTCACGAACCGGTCGTATTACACCGTTTGGTAACCGGTTAATTTACCGTTATTTTACGTTTTACCAACCTCGGTTCAATGAGCCAATGCCACAACGTATGAATATGTTGTATCAACATCTGCGTGATGAATTAAAACGCGAATTTAAACAAATTGGTGAACGTGAACGGCATATTAGCGAACGTGATTTGATTGACATTTTCTTCAAATGGGAAGAACGCGTTCGCAATATTATTTTTCAAAAACAGTGGAACGTTATTATTACGCCAGAACTATACGATCTTTTCGTACGTCGATTAGCGAATATGTTACGTGGATTCGTTTACGAAATGCTGCGAAGGCGCAGTATTGCGATACAGTATTTCCCACAACTACTTTTTACTGGCTTTAGTCGACGAAAATGGGAAAGCGACATCCAACGCGATATGCGACGTTATGCCGATACACGATCGGGTATCTCGAGTCAAGTAGCCCGAATTCGTGACTATGTGTTTCCGAATACGGAATATCAGCGTCTACGCGACGAAGTTGACCGGTTGGAAAGTCAACTAAGTGACCAACAAACGCAAGGAGAACCAGCACGCGAGCAACGGGAACAATTACAACAATTAATTGCTCGAATTTCGAGACAAACGCGACAACAACTTTCTGCTGCGTTCTTGAATGAACTTCAATTCCTTACGAAATGGTACGATCGACGTCACGATTGTCCAGGGCAACCATTATCTATGCCCCTGGAACACGATTGGCCACTATATCTGTCAAAACCACGTCGGAATTAAAACAATGGTTACTGTCGTTAATTTTTCGTCAATTGGGCGCTGCAATAAACGGTAATAGTTATAACCTTAACAAGTATTAGTATAACCTTACTAATTGTGTCGTCATGGTTAAACATTTTGGTGTATCGCGAACGTTTAACGTCGATTTTCAAATACGTCGCGAATTTTGATTTCGAACAATTACGATAATGAACATTATGGAACTATTATGGAGTCCTGAGTTGCAGGAACTCTTTTCGACATATATATTTGGTCATGGTCGAGATGGACAATGGGTAATTTTGCCTCATCATGATCGTATACAATAATGGCTACAACAATTATGGGTAGTGACATTATATAGAGTAAACATTGTGAAATTTAATACTATTTGTTTGTGTATTTTTGTATTTGTCTTGTATATACTTTTTGTTATAGCAACTTGTAGGGCCGATTAATGTTTCGCCTCGTCATAAATGAATAAACGGTGTGCCTGCAGCAACTACCTTATTCGTCAACAATAACAATATATACTGTGGTAATATATATGACGAATCGAGCTAGACTCGTTAAATTTGGTAAATTGAGGGTAGCCCGTATTGATTTGTCTTACTTATTTTCAGCATAACTTGTGCTATATTGTGCCTTTGGGAAAATTCCATATTATTTTTCATTCACAAAATTTACAAAAACTTCATAAAAATTCAAATAATTATAAAATCCAAAACAACAAAAATTTACAAAATTCCAAAAATTTCCTATTTCTATTTTTACTTATTTTTGTTTTGTCAGAATTCTTGTCATTTATTTTTGCTCATAATAAGGGTACGTGTATTACCATAATAACGTTGGGTTTCCAAACAAATTGGAGCTTTCATTTATATATTTGATGTTACCTATATCCTTATTTGCCATTACTTGTTATTAATATTTGTCATTACATGTTTTCAGGTTGTTGTTACCCATGCCGGGACGTCATGGGCTTACTAAGGGGGGTGTTGGGGCTGGTGCCTTTTTCATCACCAAATTTTTCTTTTTCTTTTCATTAAAGGCCGCCCCCACGCCGCCCTGGTATTCCCTGTCGCCCTCGGCGTGGCATATGAGCGTAATATGTACGTAAACTAATATGTATATTATATATAACAATATAAACTAGCTATGTAATTTTATATAAAATATAATAAAACCTATATACTTATCAAAATTCCTCCACCCCATAAATTCCCCAAAACCTAAATTCCTTAAATAAAATTTATACAAAACACCCTTTTTCTTTTTCCCCACTCTTTTTCCCCATAATATACACCTCATCCACCCTTTTCTTCTACACACAACTAAAATTCTACCCAAAAATCCATTTTTCTCTTTTTTTCCCATTTTTCTACTAAAATTCAAACCCCTCCCTCTCCCTCAAACCTTCACCAATCTCCCTAAAATTTTTATATCTTTTTCCCATCACTACACCTATCCACATATTAAACCCCCTCCCTCCCCTTCTCTTTATTTCCTAAAAATTCACCCTTTCCAAAAATATTCTTTTTCTCCCCTTTCTCATATTTTTCAAACATCCCCCATTTCCTCAAAATTCAACTCCTATTCCCCAAATTTTAATATTTTTTTTACTTACCACCCCTATTCATATATCTACCCCACCCCTTTCCCACCTCTCTATTTTTCATAAATTTCCACTTTCCAAAATTCCCATTTTTCTCCAACTTCTCACATTTTTCAAACATCTACTATTTTATCAAATCTTAACCTCCACTCCTCAAAATTTAAATACAACCTCCCTTACCTACCCCTTTCACCATATTAAAATTTCACAATTCCCCTCTTTATACTTTTCTCAAACCACACCCCAACTTTCCACCCCATTTCTCCTTTTAAATTTCCTATTCAAATTTCTCCTAAATTTTATATAATATTTAATATATATTACTATTATCGCGGCTAGCGCGTGTTATATAAATATGATATAAGGTATTGTTATTCTCGCCGATTGGGTGTCTTGTATATATATATATGGTTACTCGTTATTGTATTGAATTTTGAATGATGATATTGTGATGATTATTATTACTGGTTTTTGTTTTTGGTTGGTTGAAAAATTACGTAGCTAATTAAGGGACCTTCTCAGAGTAAAGTACGACGTGTCATTTTTTTTACATAGACGGAGTTAGTTTATTTTCTTTTTGGCGAGCGGTTGAGTGCGCGATGTTGAATTTTTGTTTAATATTTCTGGTCTCTCGAATGGATTAGCTAGCTATTTTAATTAGTTCTTTTGACGTTTCATAGAATATACCGAGTGGCGTTTCGAAATGCAATGTTGACAATGTGTTGTTTAAAAATAAGCTAGTCGGTCACAACCCGTTTTTCTTTAGATCTACTGGTTTGTAATGCGTTTGCGTTAACGATATGTTGTTTACCGGTTTCGTATATCGGTTTTCATGGTTTTGCGAGTGCTCTCGAATGGCCCGACTATTTACCTCGATTAGCATCATACCATCAATTCTAGTAAATTTAGCGGTGACTCGATTACATCCAAAATAACCCGAAACAATCTAAGAGTGCGAGACGTCATTAACTAAGTCTTTAGCTGGAGGTTGTATGCAATGCTTTATAGAGTACGTTGGGACTGGAAACTTTTGGTATTCGTCATCGGTTTACGTCATCCGCCAAGCAGAGTGTTGTGATGTTCGCTGCCTGGATGAACAAGGTAAAACGGAGGAGAGCGCGCGCCCTATTTGGTGTTATCGACCTGGAAAAGGGACTTGATATTTTTATTATGCACTTGGTGTTGTATTAAAGCGTATTACTCGTGTACTATCGACGGGGTGTTATTAGTGTAAAATCCACGGAGTGCCGTAACCTGCTTCGGAACTTAAATTTCAATAAGTGGCATTTGCAAATCAAGCGTTAGAGTTAACGATTCAAAGACGGTTACAAGCTTCGAAGGGTAAAGTCTACTAATTTGGTCGTAACAGTATCGTAGGCACTGTAAAGAAAAGGCACTTCGTCGTATTAACTAATAAACCTTTATCGCCACTGTGCCTGTTGTTGGTGTCGTTGCAAGAGAGCGTAATAAACCTAATCGGTAGCCCACAGAGCGGTTATTTAGTTAAAGTTCCACTCGAATAATAAAAAGCACGATTGGAGTTATCACCACTTTCCTGGTACGCCAGACCACGATCTCGCGCACCCCAGTTACTAGATAAACATATATTTGGTGGCCCGGATTGTAGTTAAATTGTAACATTAGTGTGTTATAGTAGTGTCTGGGGGTCGGAGCGTCGCGTAGCACGAAAGGAACGGCCAGACAAAGAATACAAAGTAAAAAGCTCCGACAGTATTGTTTTATACATGGTGCACTTATCTAATACCCCGTCATCAGCATAGTGTTATATTGGTGATATGAGTTATGGTATCATTAGGGAATGGCGTCTGTTATAACTTAAGTACCTATGCGAGTTTCGATTCGAGTTTTGTGGCTTTCTAACCGTGTTTGGAGTTTGAGCTTCTATTGCGCAAAGAATTGCGTACCCTTATATTATTTATAGTCGCGATCTATTTTGGCTAAAGGAAACGCGTATATATACTCGGGTTTCCTAGAAATCTTCTGGAGTGAAAGGAAGGCCTACACTCGGCTTCCTCGACATTATTATTGAAAAGGAAGTCGTATACTCGGCTTCCTCAGCAATACTTCTCTAAAGGAAACGCCTATACCTGGGTTTCCGACCTATGCGTCACAGCTTGGACGGAGTAGAACATAATCTTGGACTTTAATTGGAGAAGTGGCGTGCTAGACATTTTATTCACACAGAAGGCGCTTAGGTAATCCTACTTTACACTTAAGTATTATAGAACCTTACTAATTATTTTAGTAATATTAGCTTTTCCCAATTAAAATCTTGGGGTCTATAAATATGTATTAAGAGTGGCACCGTATTAGCTTTATTAGTCCTAATCATACGTAAACATTTCGGCTCGAGTGTTGAGTGAGTAACCACCAGGGTGAGAGTGCAGGTGGGTCTCGAACAAATTAGTAGTGTTGCTTGTGGCGCCTGCCAGCCATCCGGGGTTGACGAAGCAAGTAATACTAGTCTTGAGGAGACCGGGCGAGTAAGGGGTTGGTTCGAACGCCCAACATCTCGAGTATCTCATACCCAAATACCAGTACAGCCAGCCATCCGGGGGCATACATTGAGTAAACTTCAACTATACGGTAGTCGACCGCTACTGTTTATTGCATCATAAGTAGACTACCAGCCTTCCGAAGGTGACTACAGACATAATATAGCATGCATTTATTAGCATAATTCTAATGGTCAGGTTAAGGTAATCAACAATTAACACTGCATTCGGCCATTCATCCGGTGGTCGGGTGTATGAATTCACAAGAGCTTTAGTAACGTAATAGCTAACCTAAAAGTAACCGGTTGTCACTCAAAGCGTAACCATCTAAATAAGGACCGTACTAGCGTAAATCTTGGAACCTAGGACAGGTACTCAGATAAACGTGCGTCGTCAGCCATCCGGACGCAGTCGTACCAACCTCACAAGAGGCGTAATAGAACAGCACGTAATCTAACGGTAACGCTTGTAGCCTTAGGTACGCGCCTAGATTGCTTAGTGGCCGAAGAGCGTATAAAAATCTAACAGGTGTGAACGAGCCGGTATCAAAATTCAGTGATCTGTGAGCATATTGGCGTGAGGATAGTGAGAGTTAAAGGCTAAGAGCGTAGACTTTAATCATTTACTGGTCAAATATTGTGTCATAGCGACGGGTCAAATTAGCTCATTATCGTGCCGTAACATTTTATCTGGTTCCGTAATAAACATTGTTAAACTAGGCGTTTGGTGTTCGAGTATCTGAACCAGAGTGATCGAGCCGAGCAAGGTACGCGCCGCAACGCGAAATATAAGGCATAATTACAGATCACGCAAAGAAGGATGCCGGCCACATTCACGTCGCACCGGCATTCTACTGGCCACACCTTGAACCGCACAATCCTTCTGGTGACGAATCCCGTCCCCTTTTATTTACCGATAGCCGACATAAGGAAAAATCCCCACCAACCCCTTACCCCAAAAAAAAAACGAAATAAAATATCATGCTGACCACGATGTTGTGTAAAAGTGGGACAGTTTAAAAATAAAATATAACTGGTCAGTATTTTTCGAAAACCCAAAAAGCAATCTCCATTGACCCTAAATAAGCCAGAAGCCAAAATGAAAATTATTTATATCGCAGTAGGAATTAGGAGTCCACATAACCAGGGCGTTTTACGCAAGCCTGTTTAAATTCTAAATATTAATATGCCACTTCAAAGAACGCCGCCTAGTACAACAATTGACAAAGAATCGACGACGAAACCCAAGAACATCGAGATGGAAGAACCATCAAATGAAAAATTACAAGAAACGACAAAAAATCCGAGCGTGACAAAAGAACTCTAAGACATAATTCGAGAATTCGAATCGAGAAGGCAACAATCAAAAGTACAAAAACAATCGCAAGACAAACGAAGTCTGCAACAAACGTACACCGAAACGTTTTAAGAAGAAACGAGCACGATTACAACAACGGAAGACAGTGAAAAAGAAATGCGGGAAGTGATACAAAAACTTCAACAACCAAAAGAAAAGCAGTTGCATTTCATAAAGAAATATGCAACTTTGACCAAAGAGTTGCAGCAATTATGCCTAAGCTACGACCAAGACGAACCAGAAATCCCGCTAGCACAACCAAGGAAAGAATCGCAAAGCACCGATGAATATGAAGGAATTGAAATACGAAGATTTTTCGAACAAGAACAAGTAAAAACGAAGCCGAATATCCGATACTAGTTATGGATAACGACCAAGAAACAATCGGTGCAAAAAGAAGCACAGTCAAGACTTACCAACAATATCAACAACAACAACCGAATAAAAACGATAAAAATCGACCAACGATCGGCGAATATCGAACGCAATTCGGTGTAATCGGTGCAAGTAAAAATCAACTCAATGCAAACCGTGACCAACCTAACACAAGTCACGACCAATTCGGTGCAATCATGGAAAGATACGGTGCACAACTAACACGAAATAACGAAAATTCGAGACCAAGTCGAACCAAGCAATGATCAATTCGGTGCAAAGAATGACCAACCCGGTGCAACCCGAATACAATTCAACGTGAATCGAGATCAAACCGAGACAAACTACGATCAAACCGGTGCAAATAAAGAACAAATCGGTGCAAGTCGAAACCGATACAACGCAAACGGTGATCAAATTTACACAAATTTTGGTCAATTCGGTACAATTCAAATGCAACCGGTCTTAAGCATTGCAAACAAAACTCTGTTTCGAACGATGGTTTTGGTGGGGTTAAATGTTGCTGTTCATTTATATGGTCATTTTTAAAATTTGGTGTTCATTTATAAGAAATTGTGTTCAAAATAACATGTTTTTGACCAAAAAACGCTGATGGGGAGTGTTCCGAATTTTGAGACTACTGTCAAATAATGTATCTTTTTTAGTTAATACCACCATATCTGTGACAATGTTCACAAATTTTAATCGTCATTCTTCCACAGCATGACAGAGGGCAATCTCATGGGCTGAGATACTTTGAAAGCAGTTCGCTTTTGTGGTTTAATGGTGCAACTACGTAGATTTTGGTTACATGCAGTATGTTTTTCTTCTAATAATGCAAAAATTGTTTCTCTTCTTCACCTTGTATTAACAAAACAGCGGTATGTACCCAGAAACATTCGAAATTTATAAATGACAGCTTTCGACTGAACTGTAATTTTAAGAAGATTTTACGCTGCAGGTTCCTAGTATTTTCCGAATTGGCAGTTTCCCACGTAAGTGCAATAACTGTATTCTTGTAACGACCTACTCCAAAAAATCTATAGACCTAGTATATATAGTCAACAATGTGCAACTAATTGGGAAAATGTTAAAATTTTCGATTTTTTTGCCGAAATTTAGCATTTATATGATATAGTGGCATACAGCACCTCAGATGGGTTACGATATGCCCAGTGCACATTTAAAACAGTGAAGCTAACATGTTTAACGAGTTAAATAGTTCTATTTACCAATCCTTCACCCAAAAACAAGAGGCTCGTCAATCATCCTTTTATGTTACCTTATTGGTAAGACCAAATTTCTGCTCATGTTCCGGGGAAAAATTGTGTTCCGGTTCCGGCTATTTTCTGTTCCATTTACTCGCTGATACATCCATTATGTCTGTCCTATGTTCATGTGTATTATTGTGTGCATCGCACGTTTTCTGAAATCTTGTTTTTATTTGTTGTTTTGGCATGATTACCATAACTAATTTGCATAAATTGCATTTACATTATTTACTTTATTATCTTAGCCAGCTTACGATACACGTACAATGTACTAATAAGTTGCTTGTGATTTAATGTTCCCATAAGCATAAGCCCAGTTGAGATAAGCAAAAGGAAACCGAAGATGTCGGATTGCATTTTGACCCAGGAGCCATATATGCTAAATAGGAAACCGCGTATTTGGAATTCAGAATACGAAGTATTCTATGCTGATGCAGAGCGACCACGCTCTGCAATTTTTATGAGAAAGATGATTAAGTGTGTTTTTATAAGTAGTTTCAGTGATGGTGACTGTGCAGTCGTTAAAATATGTAATGAGAGCAGTGAGCTGTGGGTAGCGTCGGTGTACATGCCGTCATGCTGACTCACCACCTAGTCGAAAAGTTAGAGACCTAGTAAACCATTGCAGTAGTAACCAGATAAGACTGATTCTGGGATGTGATGCAAACGCTCATCACACATTGTGGGGCAGCACAAGCTGTAACGGCAGGGGAATAGATTTATTAGAATTTATAGCTAGTACTAATCTAGAAATAATGTGGGTGATAAGCCAACATTCATTACAAGAAATAGATCTGAGAGGATCGATGTGACTCTCACTGATTTTGCTAGTGTCGGAAAGCTTATTAACTGGAGAGTATTAAATGAGAATACTTTTTCGGATCTTAGGGCGATAGAGTTTGAATATGTGGAGAAAATCGCAGAAAATAAGATACAGTATAATCTAAAGCGTCTCAGATTTGAGGAGTTTCGAGATAAGCTCCTCCAAAATACAGTGGGTGTTGATGCACAAGACGCTTTTTATAACTCAGAAGTGATGGATACGAATGTAATTAAATTCCCCAGTGCAATGAATCAAGCAAAAGAAGAAGAGTGTCCATTGATGAACATAGGAAATAGAGGTTTGAACTGGTGGTCGCAGAAACTTGGCATGCTAAGACAAAGATCAAGGAAACTATACAGATATGCTGTTAAGTTTGGTGGAGACTATAATTGGAATAGATATAGAGCTGCTCAGAAATTGTATAAAGATGAGATAAAGAAAGCAAAGAGCAGGTCGTGGAAAGTATTCTGTGAAAAGGTTGAAGGTGCTAATGCTAGCACTCGTTTGGCGAAGATTTGTATGCTGGGGCACAAAGTAAGACTCGGTCATCTTCAGAAAGCGGATGGAAGTATGACAGAGAATGAGGAAGAAACATTAGAGCTACTGTTATGCTCTCATTTTCTGGATTCAATGAGAGATGACAACGAGGAGATCAAGATGTCCCAGAATATCAGGCCAAACAAGCGGGATGTTGCGATGGCTGAAGAATTAGTGAGCGTAGATAAACTAAGATGGGCAGTGTCAAGTTTTGGTTCTTTTAAGAGCCCACGTGTTGATGGTATCAACCCAATATTATTGAAAATGGGCTTTGATGAAATTAGCCACATCTTAATGAAAATAATCAAGGAATCTATAGCTACAGGATATACCTAAGGCATGGAAGGAAGCACTAGTTTCGTTTATACCGAAACCAGGGAAGGATAATTATGTAGATCCGAAGAGCTTCAGACCTATCTGTCTTACATCGTTTCTATTGAAGACTGGTGGATAGGTATTTAAGGAGCAAGTTTTGTGGTAGGATTCATGAAAATCAACATGCGTATCAAAAGGGGAAGAGCACTACAACAGCTCTTGATGGTCTAATAAGTAGATTAGAAAGTGGGTTAAACCAAGGTAAGCATACGATTGCGGTATTTATTGATATAGGTGGAGCCTTTGATAGGACAACACATGAAACTTTTCGACGTGCATTCGGCAAATTTTTATTAATGCCACTATTAGCAACTGGTTGAGCAATCTTGTTGGTATGAGGTGGGCTACAGCGACAATGGGCACGTCATCAGTAAGATTCCGATAAGGACGAGGGAGCCCACATGGAGGAGTGTTATCACCCATGTTGTGGACTTTAGTATTTGACGATTTGCTAAGAAATATGAATACAGCGGACTTATATATACAGGCATATTCAGATGACGTAGTTATGCTCACCAGTAGCAAAAATCTGGACGTCAATGTTAGGTGAATTCAGAAAAATCTAACACTTCTTGGAAAATGGTGTACAGAAAGGGGTTTAAAAGTAAATCCAGCTAAAAGTAATGTGCTGGTTCTTTCAAGAAGCAGAACGCTTAATCGAGATGTAAAGCTTAAACTATTTGACGCAGTTTTACCTGTAATTGATACAGTCAAGTACCTTGGAGTGATGATTGATAACAAATTACTATGGAGAGATCATATAGAACTGGTCGTGAAAAAAGGGGTTAGCACACTAATGGCCAGGGAATAACCGGAACCGAAATTTACCAGAACTGGAACCGTCCATTTAAACCGGAACCGGAACCTGGTTTTCGAAATTTATAAATCGTAAAACAGATAGATGACGGAAGAAATGAAGGTATAGTGGATTTGAAATGCATTAAAAATAACTTTTACATTAAACTTATTGTATTGCGATGGTATTATTGCCTTTCTGAAACTTTAAAGAGACTGAGGAAGCTAATAATGTTTATTTATCGATCAAATAATATTTGATATCATATTATGTCGGTTTTTTGGACATTCAGAGCAAAAAATGTCTTCCACTATTCTACCCTTTACTACACATACGTTTGTTGCATGTTCTGCTGTAGGAAACTTAAAATTATTGGTTTATATGGTTCTAAGTGAAAATAATAGATAGAAGGTAATTTTCTGATCAGTGGTCAGAGACACTGTTTAGGCTAGCGTTGGACAAACAGTGCCCGGCAGTTAGATCATAATGATGATAACTTTCTAATCAGAATGCTATAAATGAGACACACTGTGATGCTGCTCGCACAGTTTCAATAAATACAGTGCATTGCCAAGAAAGCAGTTTCTAGCTGCGTTGCAGATAACATTAGTTTGCTTCAATTTAGACTAATTTACCAAGTTTACAAGCGCAGTCGTGGGTGCTTGACGCAATTTATGTTAGCCAAGCATACCCTAAGTACTTCTGCGTAAGCCATAATCTGTTACCGAGTTGGACCGGTTTAATTCAAACGTATCCCACAGACTTCTGGATGTGTAAAATAGCTGCTACAAGCATCGACCTGGCTTTGATTTAACAAACTCCTGCAGGTTATTATGAAAAATTCCTGCTCTAATTATGTGCCCTACTTACGTTTCACACGTCAAATTGGTTTGTAAATCTTTTCTTTTGCTTGGTTGTATTGGAGCTTGATCATTGTATAATATACCTATATTACATGTTTGGATTACAGGATGAAGCAAAAAACGTGGAAAATTTCAAACAAAATTTTTAAACCGGAATTCCGGTTCCGGTATGATTTTTGCCCTTTGCCGGAACCGCAACCGGAACACGATTTTCGCCGGAACCGGAATTCCGGTTACTCCCTGCTAATGGCATGTAGAGGAATAATTGGAAAGACATGGGGTATTAAACCTAAGATTTTATGGTATATTTATAATAGCATCGTACTTCCATCCGTTTGTTACGGTGCTGTAGTTTGGTGGCATAAAGTCCAACTTAAAACATATGCAAGAAAGCTTGCGAAAGTATTCAGATTAGCATGTATCATGATGACCGGTGCCATGAAAGTTTTATTAAATGTTTTGCCACTAGATCTAGCGGTCATAGAAGAAGGTATAAAAGAGTTGCATAGGATTCAATGTATATGTCCGCATACACTTGATGTAATTCAAGGGTATCATGCTGATACAGAAGAAATTAGGAATGAATTGCCTGTACTCAACTTCCCTTGCGACTATATGTCATCGCAAATAGCGGATGAGTGTACTTGGCACACAGTTGTTCCAAGCCGTGAGGGTTGGCTAGATGAGACTAGGCGACTTAGAGAGGAGTCTAATAACACTATAATATGTTATACAGATGGATCTCTTGTGAATCTCCAGGGGAAAACTTCCACTGGAGCAGGATTCTCTATTGGGACAAGAAACCATGTATACTCACTGGGTGCATATATAAGTGTTTTTCAAGCAGAAGTATATGCGATAAAAGCTTGTGTAGACAATATCATAGAAAATAAAACGCGCAATATGAATATAAGGATCTTTTCAGACAGCCGCGCTGCTCTCAAAGCACTTGAGGCTGACCTGGTTAAATCCAAATTAGTCTCAGAGTGCAGGGTGAGTTTAAGAGAATTGTCCAAACAGAATGAGGTATCACTTATATGGGTACCAGGTCATAATAATATAGAAGGAAATGAAACAGCTGATCAGCTAGCCCGAAGAGGTTCATCAAAGCTACCTGTAGGACCAGAACCTATCCTTCCAGTCTCAAGGAAGGAAGTCGCAACAAGGATAAAATCTTGGCTACATAGAAAGTTTGTTACTAGATGGATGCAGGAAGCAACGTGTAAATAGACAAAGAGTATCATTAGTATGCCGAATAAGAAATATAGTAATTATTTGTTAGGATTAACGAAAGACAGAATAAGACAGTGCGTTCAGGGAATAACGGGGCATAGCTGGCTAAACTTCCACCTACATAAGTTAAAAGTTATAGGAAATACGGCTATCATTGTGGCATCGAGGAGACATCAGAACACTTTCTGTGTGCTTGTTCTAGGTTTGCAGAGAGTCGGAGAGAAATTCTAGGGAATACAGTAATTAATATAGAAGGCTTAAGAGATTACATTAAAAAGTTATGTAGGTTTATTCTCAGTACTGGTAGGCTTGCTGTCGAAAACCATGATTAAAAAGGGAATACAACGTTTTAGGTAATCCAAGATAAGGTATATAACACTTTGCACTTTCACAGTTTTTAAATCCTAGATTCTGACGTCATTCATAGTTTAACGGGCTGATGCAATGGACGTGTCATTCATGTTCCCGCATGTTTTTCTAGCCCAGTATAGTCTAATCTAATCTAATGTTCCCATACTCCACGGCTTAATAATAATAATTATGTTTTAATTTGTGTCACGGTTTTCACTTCTTTTTACAAAAGCAAATGCCAGTGATTTGTGGCGAATTTGTAACAACTATATAGTTTTTAGTAGGGTACTTAAATGCCACTAGTGCAACGGCTTTATGCTCTTCTTCGTTATTACTTAGAAGTAATACCTTTCTACGGCTTATTGTGCGTATGGTCACAGAAGCGGCATAGAACAAGACGCATCGGGGGTTTGCTCCTTGATCTATTTGTATTCATAGCCAGTTTACGATACACTTACAATTTACTAATAGGTCGCTTGTGATTTAATGTTCCTATACTCCACGGCTCAATAATAATTATATTTTAATTTGTGCTACGGCTTTCACTTCTTTTGCAAAGCAAATGTCATTGATTTATGACGAATTTGTAACAACTATATAGTTTCTAGTAGGGTACCTAAATGCCACTAGGGCAACGGCTTTATTCTCTTCTTCGTTATTACTTAGAAGTAATACCTTTCTACTTCTTATTGTGCGTATGGTCACAGAACCGGCATAGAACAAGACGCATCTCGGGTTTCCTCGTTGATCTAGTTGTATTTTTGCTGGACTGAACGAAAAGTGTCGTGGTTGGGCTCCAGGGCGCTAACTCACTTCGTTGAGAAACACGTGTTGCAATAGCCAACTTGTATCAATGCGCTATAGGTGTAAGGATTTTCCGTCTTACCGAGATTCCTTCATAGGGGCTGAGCCGGCCGGTGGCCCCTATTGACCATCTCCCTCCCACCGTACTGGTTAACTCCGCAAGATCGTATGCATTTTAACTACATATACGTAGTTAATGAAATTTCATATTGCTGTTCACTATTTGTATCAGTCAGCCCCCTGAGGTTGCAATTTAAGAGATTATTTTTGGGCTAGCTCTTGACAACCGGTACTCTTGAGAAATGAGTAAGTCCAGCACCAGATATAATTCCAACCTGCATTTCCATAGTCTGTATGAAAGACCGAGAGAGTCACCCGGCGGCTACCTTTACAAAGAAAGTCTGGCAACGGCCCAATTTCGAATAATGATCTAATGATTATCCTTGGGGCCTCAGGCTTCTTGGTTCTGACACATTGAGCTGTAAATTTCTCGACAATGGCAACGGATTCGATTTTCGAGCATGTACCTATGCTGGTTACTAGGCTGTCAAAGATGTAAATTTTTTGTTAGTTAGGTTTTGTTTTTTGTAAATAATAAAAACCGACCTCTTATTAGTAATAATTACTGAAATTCATTACATCTAACTTTACATGAGTCAAAGCTTATTTTCACTTAAAAATTGTACCTGTCTGCACAGCCCCGGCTTTAAGCACTAAATGGACATACGGACATCCTTAATATATGTCCGTACGTATTATTAACAATGAACGAACGAATGCAAAACGTGAAGTGAACTCTGATACATATAAAGTATTTCAGATTTATCAAGTTATATATATATATAGAAATTATGGGCTTTAAAGCACTTATTTTGGTCGGGGGCTATGGCACTAGGCTACGGCCGCTAACTCTAACTAAACCTAAACCGTTAGTTCAATTTTGCAACAAACCGGCAATGCTACATCAGATTGAAGCTCTTGTCAAAGTAAGTTATGCTAACACACCGCAATGATTATTAAAACCGTTTGAATCGGTGACGTCTAAGCATTGCGAGGTAGAAGGTTCTGTGTTCAGTTCTGGCTTATGTATAAATTTTTGAGTATTTTATATATTTTCCTAGTTACTGATCACTCCATATCTTCAGTATCCAGTCTCTGCCACAGCTCGAGCCAATATCGTACGCTTGTAACTGATTCTCAAGCGACAAAATTTTTTTTGAATGCATTTCGAATTTGGAACAGGTTCAACATGTTTGTTATTATATAACCCTTTTTATACTTTTTAATATTTACTCGTTCAATCTCAGAACAAATATATATACATTATTCAACGGCGTTCGAGCAGATGTAGAACGCATTCGAGTACGACCACCATGACTTTCGACCAAAATATATATAGTTTTAAGGGAAGATTAAACAAGTGTTGTCTTTGCCGAATAGCGGTTATTTGTAGCAGAAACTGATGCCCGCAGAGCACTCATCAAACACATTATATTACAGTACCCACCAGAAATGATTTGATTGTCGAGCGCGCGGTTTAGAGCGAGTCTCAGTTTGGAGAAGGGAGTACCAAACAATATTATCTATTATTTCTTTATCCATTGGCCATATTCAAGAAAAATATTTAATTTCGCGTTTTCACGCTTTAGGGCCTAAAGTTTGACCCACTGGATGCACACTATGTAAATGCAAATTGTTCTCATGGTATTGAGCCATCTTGAAAAATTGTATGCACCCCGCCTGCATACAACTAAATTAAAAAAGCCAAGACTTTTATATTTTGTTGACAATATAATTTACTCTTTTTAGCCTGTGCAGCGTTTCATAGAGTTAATGTCATGCTTAATGCATGTTTAATGGTATGAAACAATCTTGCATGACGGACTAAATGACCCTATTAGCACATCCTTACTGCAATATGCAACAAACCTGAGTAATTTTTCCAATGTCACTTTTCTTTCAAGTTACATAATATATATAAGCAAAGTTGATGAGAAGATTCTAGACGACCATCTTCTAGAATCTATCTACCAAAACGTTAGAGTGTTTTTGTCTGTTCCTCTTATGATCAGAATACAGAAAACTGATATTCATAAATCATAACTTTCAAGATAAGTTAAAATATCAGTTTTCGCAAATAAAGTTTGTGGGGGCCTCATCGTTCACGGACAACGAAAAAGAAAGTCATTTATTTTTCAGTTGACGTTATCGTTTTGGAATTCCGAGTTTTAACGAACATACTTTTCGTGTGGTGAAATTTGGGAATGTCGCTTTTTTGCTGTGGCATCTATAAATTCAAGAAAGCTAGAAATCTGTATTTCCGCCCTTTAGTTAGTGTCTTTCTTTGTAAAAGTGGGCTCAATGGAATCGGCGTGTCAGGTCAAAGCGGGGTTTTGTTGCCGATACGCAAGTACTATAAAACGTTTGAAATATATAACGGGATTATAAAGTTGTTTCAATGTGGCTATGCTGTATACTCACAGCTTTAGTTTTATTTTAGCACTTTTATTTTGATTATTACTATTATTATAAGCTGTATATATATATGGGCTTAAAGGCACTTATTCTTGTTGGAGGCTATGGAACTAGACTGCGTCCCTTGACATTAACAAAACCTACGTCACTAGTAGAATTTTGCAATAAACATGCTATGCTTCATCAAATGGAGGCACTATTAAAAGTAAGTTCTGTATGTAAGGTAGAATAATTATATTGTAGCTGTTTGGGTTCAAGCAAATCGGTGTTGCCCAAATCGCCCGTGTTCTAGATATGCTATTTGGAACATCTTTCATGTAATCAGTAAATGTGAAGTTCTGTATGTAAGGTAGAACAATTATATTGTAGCTGTTTGGGTTTAAGCGAATGGATGTTGCCCAAATCGCCCGTGTTCTAGATATGCTATTTAGAACATCTTTCATGTAATCAGTAAATGTGAACTTAGCTAGGTGTGGTTTAGTTGGGATCTGTGGACAAAAATGTTTTGAATTCATTGCGGTGTGCCATCGAGATTCTTTTAGGAACCTCTACGTGTGCTGTTTTTGCCTGTCGGTTTTAACACAAACCCGCTACACGGGTTTATGAATGAAACGAGAGAGTATAATTTAGCACCACGTTTCTCCAACGAACAAATTAAAAGAATTCTTTTTCGTGTTTTTTTCAGACGACATATCGGTCTACGAAAAATTTCGGCTTTGGGGCATTATTTTTTAAGTCCGTAACGTCCACACTAAATTTGCATATTTTGCGATTGTGTTTTTAGTATCATTAAAAACTATGTGATCGACACCGGTATGGTGTACTTGCTTGGAACATTTCACAATGTTGGCGGTCTGGGTCCACCAGTAAATTTTGTGTCGCTGCCACGAAATGGTACGAGAAAATTTTAATGTTCAAGCTCGAAAATTCAGACTTAAATTACGTCTCAGTAATCCATTCACCTAATGCATGTCACGATAAACAAGTTAAATCTGATAGTTATACAGCGCAGCTTTACGAATGGACTTAACAATTACCGTAGGCATTCACAGGGCGCCATTTTGTTATTCCCAAACTACGTCGACTGGCCTTTAGTGCATTAAATTCTAGAAAAAATACGCAATTTTTATGCTAAATCTACAGCTTTACAGAAAATAAGGATTAAACGTTATGCTATTTTGCCGCAAAGGCTAAATATAGTGGCCAAGTTTTCATTTTTGCAATTTTTGTCATGTCGAATCTGAAGGTTGCAACGCTGACGATCCAAACGCTTTTCTATTCATTTCTGTATTAGTATCTTGCGGCGATTGATTTATTGGCAAATTTATTACATAAATAGACACTCAAATTCTGGATTTGTCTTACATTGTTGCTTCTTTATTATATAAAGCATGATTATTAAAGTCCAATTAATACGGTATTTGGGAATTGGAAGACGAGACGCTTAGTATGTTAATATAGTATTGATAATTACTACCAGTTTCTGATTAAAAGATCCTATGGGTACTATTTATTGTATATGTATGCACGTGTCATTTCACAAGACAATGTGCTGGGATTAAATTTTGGTTTCGTATAGGTCCAATTAATACGGTATACATTTGGGAATTGGAAGACCGAGCCGTTTAGTATGTTAATATAGTATTGATAATTACTACCAGTTTCTGATTAAAAGATTCCCAGGATTACGGTGGTCTTGCTTAATTCATGCCTCCCAGGTAAATTTTGACTTACCCTCAGGTCAACCCGTCAACACACGCCAGTTATTTTGAGGTGGGATCAAAAATGATGGTACTAACAAAAACGGTTATAACAAAATTCATTACCACTGCTTATATTTCGACTATTAATGACAAAATCAAAACTGAAATGAAGCATGGTCTACAGAAATATGCAAATATGCAACAAAACATCAGTAAAATATTTAAATCCACGCAAAACGGAAATGCAATATAAAACCTCCAAATGACCGGGGGGACGGGGGTACGGTTTCCCCCAGATAAGCTGGGGAAAATTCTCCCAGGTATTTCCAGTTTTCCCAACGTTGGAGTCAACCCCACTCCCCTCCGAGGTAAAAGTTTGCTGCTGTGATACGCAATATTGGCATTAAAATTGATTTACCTTAACGGAACTAGCCGAGGATTGTAAGGTTTGAAAATCTATATGTGTTCTACATTATACAGCATGTGTGGCCAAGATTATACAGTGGTGACAATGTCCGTTATTAGGTTGTGACACGTATAACTCAACTTTAGGTTTGAAGCAACAGATCATTTTAAAGCATGAAATCTGTATTTGTCTTTTAGTTAGACACGAAATCCGAGACATGAAATCGGATTCCAACATCTTGCCACCTTCCTCTCTTGGAAAAGCGAACCAAACGAGTTGGAGTCTGGTCTCAAAGGGGTGTAACTCGACAACTGGTGTAAATATTTTACCGGAATTAGGCTCATTTTATAGTGCATTATATATAGCCTCTATAAAACTATATAATATATATTATAAATGTTTTGGTAATCATTTTCCTGGGCCCCCCACAACAACCCACGGGACGGCCCCCCCGGGTGGTTGGGGTTTTGGGGGGGAAGGCCCTAAGGTACCGGGAGGAGACCAAAGGTCCTGGCCCGGGGGGGACGGGAAGCCCGTTCGACCGGGCAGGTTCGGAGGCCACAGAAGGGAATGGGAGCGGGCACGAAGTCGCGGCGAGGCTGAGACAGATGAGAACGTATGCACAGTCGCCGCACGAGCCTCAGACGCCGCTCCCGCGCGAACTTAATCTGCGTCAGCGATTAACATCCTACTGTCCAGGCAACTGACTTCTGGGTGGACAACAGGAAATTCGAAATAGTGAACAAATTCACGTACCTTGGGGACACCATGGACAACAAGGGGGACCTACGGAGAAAAGCCAAGGCCCGTAGTCAAGCCGCCTGGTTCAAATGGAAAGAGCTGGCGAGTCTATTTATCAATAAGCGATTGCCCTCTAAGGTGCGCGGGAGGGTGTATAACGCGTGCATTAGCCCCTTGCTATCTTACGCTTCTGAATGTTGGGCACTCACGAAGGAAGCAGCGGCCCCTCTTCTAGCCACTGACAGAAAGATGATGCGGTGGATGGCAGGAGTGCGCTGGGAAGACCGCGTATCCAGCGAGAATGTGGCGAAATCACTTGGACTTACGTCGCTGGAGACGGAATTGACCAACCGGAGGCTGAGATGGTACGGCCACGTTCAACGCAGAACTTGCGGCGTGGCGAAACAAGCGGTCGAAGTCCAATTCGAAGGAAAGGCGCCCCGTGGAAGGCCGAAAAAGAAGTGGGAACAGGTCGTCAAGGAGGACATGCAATCGATAGGGCTACGAATTGAGGACACGCAAGACAGGGACAAATAATGGAAAAGAGCGCTGAAGTCACGGTGCAGTCTAACCCGTTGCACGTGCGATGGAACCAATCGACTCTAAAGGGTGTGGTGGTGGTGGTGGTGGTGGAATGTATTTGTCATATATAATATTATATTATACTGTGCTACATGGTTCCTGTAGAATGTAGAATTTGAGTCAAAACGGAATCTAAAATATGCTGTGACACCCAACATACACAAAAAGGTAATATATCCACAAACTCGATATCTATGGGCGTTTTTGGTGTCATTTTGTAGATCAATTCATCCTCTAGGTTGCTGTGAATGATGTGATGCTTTTGTCATTATTTACGCCGCAGCATTGGGTCAAAAGGTTTTTTAATGGACCTATGGAACCCGAAATACATGAGAAAATGGTAATGTCTCGAGGTGTATGGGTTTCACATTGCAGAGCAATTCCGCATTTATGTAGATGAAAATAATTGTGTGAGGCTATTATCGTTATTTACGCTGCAGGCTTGTGTCAAAAAGATGTTTAATGGGTCCATGGTCCTCCGCAGCCGCTCAACCTATGTTGGTGTTTTGTTCTCATTTTGTGGAACATTTCATGGTTGGTTTTGTAATTTAATGTTCATTATAAATATAATTGTGTACATCTTTGTAAATTACATGTTCAGCTGTGTCTGGATGCATCTGATTTCAGCACAGTGTATTTATATGTTTATATTCTGTGGCAATACAACCGAATCAAGTTTTGTCTAACGTGGAACACTGCATATCTGTTGTTATCATATTGATTGGAAATTAAGCCATGGCAGACACGATCTCAATTTCACAGCCATTTACCATTACTTTTCTTCGTTTTGTTTATGTAAAAGCCGAATATGTATCAAACTTGACGCAGCAGTTTACCATCATGACCAAAATGTGGGTTATTTTGGCGAAAGATTTATTTGGATATTAAAAATGGATAATGTCCAGCAATACTGAGTCAAAAAAATGGCACACTCGGCTTGCTCAACTTGTTCAGTCAAGTATTGAAAGTTGAAATACATTCTGAAAGGCCAAAAATGGCGAATTTGTATGGTAATGTTTGTTATTGTTCTAGGCAGGCGTTACACACATCATTTTGGCTGTGAGTTACCGCGGCGAAATGTTAGAACAAGCAGTTGCAGCTGAAGAGGAACGACTCGGTATTCAAATATCCTTATCATTCGAAGAAGAGCCTTTAGGAACAGGTGCATACATACAGATAATATTAGCAAGGGTCCGTATGAGAACTGTTATTTCTGAGAGGCTTAAACTATTTGTGACTTGCTTACGTGTTGTAATGGATGAGTAAACTTAAGTTGCATCCTCTACCACCCCCTTGTGTCATTATCGATTGGCGATTGCTTGTTCGGTGTACCAACCATCCGTCAACATATGAGAGAACATAAAATTGGTGTTTCGGGCAACGCACCTAAAGCGTTAACAAGCAAAATATTGGCCTATTAACAATTTAGCTCAAAAATATTAAGTAACCGATTGCTGATCGTTTGACATTTGAGCTGGAACATTGTTGTTTTATTATCGAATGAAAATTCACCGGTTAGTATTTTAAATTAAAAGCTACACATCACATTACATGCTTCGGAACTACACGTATTATCGTTAATAAATCGAAATAATTATATTAGCATAATGAATCTAGCTTGGCTGTGCAAACCCAAGCATATATCTCAATTTTTGCTGCGAGTCTGAGTTGGTATTTTTTCAAAGAAATGAGTAACAGCAGCTTAAACTTCATCAGTCATGTTACTATTTCTATCGTACGTATCAAATAATGTGTTAGGACGAATTTTTGTGGTAACCATCGATAAATACTGCACCGTTTCTGACAAAAGGCTTCCATCAAACAAAAGCAAGAAAACGTAGCAATTCCACATTGACAAAAATACCAAAAAGCAATCCGCTTTAGGCACATATCGACCATATTGCTGTTATATCCAAATACAACGCTGCTAAACCATGCGGCTACCGAAGTAGTACGAAGTATAACTTTGAATATATGTCATTATCATTAAAGTTCGCTTACACTCCATGTAATTGTCAGAATTATGTAAAAGCTAACATCAAGGTTAGTATTTTATATATATAACTGATCTCAACGATTATCCTGTCCGATCTTTATTCACCTACTTAGACCAAACTTCATTATGATTGTTTAGGTCGATAAGACTTTATAGATTTTTTTATTTTTGAATTATATATACCTATTTTGTATCAATATGCGTTGAAAGATATTCTAACGTTTTCCAGAAACATGATTGTGGTACAAATGACCACATTGTCGTTGTCATGCTTCGCTACATCATAGGGTATGCATTTTGTAATCCGACAATATAATAATATCGCTATTAACGAACTTTGATGCACAGTAAATTTCACAATACCGCGTGGTGTATTGGAATTTCCGTTAGTCTCGCATCGTAGGTCGGTCGTAGGTTTTGCAGGGATATCCGACGACAAAGACCGAGATCAAAAATTGGACCAATTCCTAATTAGTGTATCAAAAATAATATAAGAAACACAGCTCTATTGGCAATGTGCAATCTGCTGACATTCCAACGAATGAGTTAGCATGTATTACACAGCTAAACAAATGACAAAGCGGTTAAGCTGTGACAAAAATTCGGACTACGAGTTGCCGGTTTCTGCGTTGTGGAACGTAATTGTGGCGAAATAGCAAATAAATGAATTGTGTTAGCAAACAGAAATTATTGCCCCGTTTTTGTAATCAGTCGATCTGCGTTTGTGAATCGAAATTTTTGAATTTGTAATCGGCTGCTGCAGTGACTGTTTTGTTATCAGACAGCGTTTTGTGCGTATTGTCAAAAGAGAATGGTAGGCGGCGCAGCTTAAATTTATGCATGCATAACGATTGAAACAACAGCTAATGATGTTATGTTAAGCGTCCAAACCCGGTATACATTTTTATGTAGCCTTTTTATAATTCTTCTGAATCTATAGCTATTATAGCATGTATACCTAGATTGTCACTGTTTTTGTCTTTAATAGAATTATATACAACATTGCATATATGTAATTTCTGCTTTGGCATGGATCATGATCTTTTGAATGCACCCACATTTGTTTTATGTGTTGTTACGTAAGAAGTTTCGATACATCTGGATCCTCAAAAGGCCGTAAAAAGTGCGGGTCAAAAATGTCGTAATGGTAATACATCATGTTTGAAGTGTAATGTTGAATATTGCGTTTTTCAGCTGGGCCGCTAGCATTAGCGCGGGACCTACTAGATGGCGACGATCCGTTTTTCGTGCTGAATTCCGATGTAGTTTGCGACTATCCATTTCGGCAAATGTTAGAATTCCATCGGCATCATGGAAAAGAAGGAACTATTGTGGTAAATTATACAGTCGTTGCTTCACATTGTTATAAAGCGATGTTTAAGGGCAATTATCCATGGACGATTTGTAGGTTTTATCAATACTTGGTCGTGCTTCTACTCTCCACAATAAGTGATTGTCAGTTTACGAGCGAGCGAGCAAAATCGCAGCAAACGGAAATGTGGCAATGTTAATTAGTGTGTGTACAGTATCACTATGATACTGTACACACACTAATTACAAGTACTATGATTGCTACGCTGGTGTTGGGTCAAGGTCACTCATGTTAATCATCCTATTTGCGTGGTACGTATGTATCGAATACTTGAAGCCATATTGTCCAAAAACGTGGGAATACATTATTACAATTTTTTGAACGTGGTCATTATGTATAAATTTTAAGTTTGGTCGTTAGAAGAAGTTGAGATTCTATAGTTTAGGTGCTAGCAATACTTGTAACGTTGTAGTTAAAGTATTGCTGATATAATACTGTATTTCTGTGTGTTGGGTGGACAACAGGATGTTCAATTTGGACATCGCAGGTGAAAACACTTATAATATTTCCGTATACAAACGCGAATGCAATCATAATTGCTAAACAAATCGCAGGTGTTATGTTTGCGCAAAAAGTTTTGGAACCTCCCTAAATCTTGATTTCTCTCCTGCCCCTGAAAACTCCCCCTGCCACCTACCCTTCCCTGGCAATATTTACCCCCTAAACCGACGGACCTTGAACGCCTATGCTTTAACGTATTCCTAAACGGCCATAGTTTTATTTTTCTAACGAACAAGATCATATATTAAATACGTAACTGGTCCGATTGAACGAAATTAATAGCGCACTGAAGTTGTATGTACTTCTAGCCTGTACACTAATTTTAAATCTCAAAGCAATTTATATTCGTGGTCAAATGATGTGTCATCCAGACGCTCCTGTTGGGTTGGTATGGAACGGAGCGGCAAAGCGTCAGAATGATGTGTTTCGCTTTACAGCACTAGTTGCACCTTTACATTACTTAGCAATTGTTATGTTTAATTTATGTTGTCAGACATTATTGCGTTTATTTCGAAAACTGTTCGAGTGTATTTTCCTTCCTATTCAAACAGTATTTGCTCGTTAATGTACTAGAATGTTGAAATTGAAATAATAAAAACTGACAACATAATAAAAGTGCTATTGTTCGAAATGCATTTAAAAATTTTGTTTAAAGCTGTTCGATGTTTGCTGAGAGATCTTTTCTTTGAAACACACCATAGATTAATGACTGTACTTGAATACAGGGCTGCTTGTGGCATTTGTTTTTACGTATTTGGAATTTTGCTTAAGTTCAACCTGAAAGAGTTTACTTGCCGAACTAGATATAGAATTAGCTGAGGCTTAGTACTGAAATTTTTTGTACCAGTGTCTGTAATAACTCTCCTGCAATAAATTGCTGTCGTGTGGTCGGGTAAAACAAGTGAACTGAAGTAAAAACCAGATTCATGACCATATTTTTGCCAATAAGACTGGCAGGAACGCTAGTTTCGACATATTTATGCCAAAATATAATGTAGGCACTATATTAGACTAAATATTTATGGGCGACTTTGCCGAGTAATGATGAAGTTTCTGCGGTTGTTTTAGGTTACAAAAGTTGACGATCCATCGAAATATGGTGTGATACAGTTTTATGAAGATTCCGGTTTAATACAGCGCTTCGTCGAGAAACCGGAGGATTTTATTTCAAATAAAATCAATGCTGGTCTTTATATATTTAGTCCGAAAGTGCTTAGCAGAATTCAAGTATGATTTTAGTTGTTACGATTCGTAAGTTTGCAGTGAGTGGTTTGTGAACTGAACCGCACTTTGTCTTACTCTACATTATTTTGTAAAATTCTTTTATATAATAAATTGTGATTATAATAAATTGTAAAAATTATAATAAGTAATAAATTAATTTAATATAAATAATAAATTATATAATAAAGTCCTCCACATAAATTGTGTTCGAACGTTCAATGTTCTTGTGTAATTTGATTAGTTTGATGTTGGCTGGAATACTAAATTTTGCTCGAACAGTGTCCGATTCTAAATTAACGTTCGTGTTCGATATCTGTTTCGAACAGTGTTTGCTAAATAGGCTCTTAATGTGATAAAACTCATGGTACTGCTCGAATTCGAAAAAACTTTCGAGAAAAAATGTTTTGTCATTCAAAAATTTACCGAATGTTATATTGCAGATCGAAATGGGACATTCGTCTTCGACAGGTAATCTACTGATACATAGATAGATAGGATAGTAATTTTTTGTTATGGTTGGAATATAAATTTATAACGTTAGGTTGGAAAACCTACACCAGTCACAATATAAAACACTAGTTAATCCGCTGCGGCTGCGGATTGAAACGCTTGCTGGTATGTTATAGCACTGCATACCATATCTGAATATTTCATTTATAACGCAGATATGTCACATGAATAATTACATTAATTTCCTCATGTCGTCGCACATCGTAGTGTATTACTACCATGAAAAACTGCAATACAGTTTTTGTTTGTTTGATTTCAATGTCCAGCATAGATATCACGCTCTATTTCCCAACAGACAGCATAGATTCTTGTATTGACTGAAATGATGCGAAGAAGCTAGTTTCCTTAAGAGTTCCCAAGAATGTCATGTACAGTATTTTCCTGTAAGCCTACGTATTATAGACCATTACAGTTGAGCATTATAGATATTATCTATAATGATATTTAATTAATGAAGGTTTCAGCTACATTATTTATAACAGCAGAGATTCGTGTAACTAGGAATAAGATTGCTTTGTACTAAAATTTTACATATTGATCTTAAATCAGCGGTTTTTGCATTAAACCGAAATTTTGTACACACAGATATTTAATTTATTTCTTTATGACTATAATTTTAAGCTTAAACCTACCTCTATCGAGCAAGAAATATTTCCAACCATGGCATCCGATGGTCAGTTGCACGCCTTTGTTTTAAATGGTATGTTTCAATATGTTGTTTATTAAAAAGTTATCATCGTTTGTAATTTACGATGTTTTAAGTAGAGTTGCAGCCGGGTCCGGGTCCGGGTATTCCGGGTATTTTTCGAAGAAAAATCCGGGTCCGGGTCCGGGTATTTACCTCCAACAAATTCCGGGTCCGGGTATTCTTCCAAAGAAAATTCCGGGTCCGGGTCCGGGAATTGTAAAAATACTCGGACCAAAGTTCAACAGTGTTGCTGTTGCCATATATACGCATTGAGCAAGAACGTTGGATCATGTAAAGCGTTGAAATGAAACAGCATTCGTTTCTTGATATTGCGTTTATACCTGATCGCGTTCGTTAGCGTGTAGCAATAATTGCGTTCTTTTGTGCAAAAAGCTAAGGTCAAAAATAAGGTGGTTAGGGCTGGCAATCGACTCCGAATGTTTTGTACCTAAGTACTATATATACGACGTATAGCACGAGAGTAACAACGCATGGTTTAGAAACCGAGACTGAAAAACCTTGAGACAGTTCGTACGGTGTTAACGCCTTGCAAAGATATGTAAACAAGCGAGTATATTTCTATTTTAGAAGCGAGCCTAGGAATTTCAGTATTCTCGCCTCTAGTAGGTGCGCATCTTCTCCATTGTTTCGACATTATGGCCCTGGCTATTTTACCCCCTTACAATTTTTATTCTCTCGTCAACTTCTGGGTATTCCGGGTATTTTTGTTTCAAAATTCCGGGTCCGGGTATTTGCCTCCAACAAATTCCGGGTCCGGGTCCGGGTATTTCTTTCCAAAAATTCCGGGTCCGGGTCCGGGTATTTCCAAAAATTCCGGGTCCGGGTATTAATTTTTAACTTTTGCAACTCTAGTTTTAAGGTTTCGGGGGTTATTTAACACTGTGCAGAAGTATTTTGAAATTTAGTGGATACCGTTATTCCAACGAGATGTTCGAACGTCATTGTGTTGTATCTTTAAACATCATTATGTTAGGATAAGGACGAAGCTTTAACAGCCGTTATTTCCCCATGGGAACACCCAACATTCATATTCATTCGGGTATTTTGGCCGCTTGTATAGATCGCGAAATTCATAAGGCCGATTTCCTAGGGCACGCCAAAGACAGGTCCCTCTCATTATTTGCGTGACAACTGAGCAGGTTATTGAAACTGAGCGACCGCAGCTATTGGTGTTTCCAGCTATATTACTTTGCTAGTGGCAAAAATCGTAAAAGTTTCTTTTTTTGTCTGTCTGTGGAGAGCATAACTCATTATCGATTGGATAGATTTTCACAAATTTTTTTCTGATTACAAATTAGTGTATTTGTGCCCTTCCATTAGTAGCTAAACCCGCCGACCAAGTTTTCCTGGTCAAATTTGACACCAAAAGGTACACATTATTTAAATTTTGAAAATTAGGGGTACACATCTTTAGCAACCAATATCTCGATAGAGAGCTTTCTCTACAAAAATCGAGACTACCTGAGGGCTACAACTTCGCTGATATGTATTTTTATCAGAGCTGCCATTTTCGCGCTATGAGCCAATGTTTAAAAATACCCCAAAAATTAAAAATTTCAAAAATTTGATGAAAGTTTTTTCTTATTGGGGTAAACTATGCGATTATATGGTTATTGAACCCGTTAAACAAGCTTAATTTCATTGTTTTAACACCATATTGGCTGTGTTACTAAATCCATGGGACGCTTCCGCAGCAAAATTTGGTAAAATTTAGCACCAAAATAGTCAAATATCGCCACTTTGGCAATATAGATGTATGCAGGTCAATCGAACACGTCTGTAGGTTTTCGTGGTTTGCTAAATACGATAAAAGCAATTGTAGTTGCGTAGTATGCTTCCAATACGGCGAGTGTTAAGTGCCCTACTGCGTAAAATCACTCTTCAAATTATAATTTTTTTTTCAAATTTAGTATTTTTAAGTTTCAAACGTTTTTGTCTTTTTGATCATTGGAAGAAGAAATAGAGAGTTATTCTTTTACGATATATGAATAAAATGACCGTAGCGTTATTATCGAAGTATTGCCTTTGTGTAATTGCTATCATGAGAGTTTAAACGGCTTAGGGAACTCAATTTGGAATGACGATAGTCAACAAGCGCAGTGTAGTCACACTCTCTGTTTCCCCTCGCTTTGCGAGTTACTAGTTAGTTTATCCTGGCCTCTCCACCGTCCTCCGAAATGTGTGGGAGTGGGGCTATGTGGGGAAATGTGTGGGTGGGACATTTTCATTCTCGGGGGAAATTTCCAAGTGGGAGGAATAAATTCTGCAATATTAATTATTTCCATATTTTTATGTAGTTTTAATGCCATGCCTGTATTTTCAAGCTACAAAACAACGCTTTCACATTAGAAATAGTGGTTATTAATGTCTAAAGACATATTGCATACAAAAAAAATGATACATAAGGAATTTTTGAGTTTTGTTGAACATCGGTGTGTCGGCCGAGTGGGGGACATTGCGAAAATCTGGTGAGCATGTAGGATTTGGAAAGTTGGGGTCCCGCCATCCCCCCAACTATGGACACGCCAGTTATCATTGCGTCATACATGTAGTTTTTGGGCTTGCCTGCATAATATGAAAGGTTTGGCGGCTCCTGTCTCGTATCGTTATTTTAGGCTCATATAAGTAAAAGTAAAAAGTTTAGAAAGTGTATCACATACTTGACGGCCTGCAACTTTTTATCCAAAACCCTATGTCTTTCGTTCAATCATTTAAAATATTTCGCTAATTCGCATATTTTGAACATGGTTGCGCGTCTCTTACACTTTTATGCGTAGGTTTGATATCGATTATCATCTTCCATTTAGTATACGGCACGAACTGCATAGCATAGTGTCACTATTATTAGTAGTTTTCACTTAGGCAGTATATACATAATATATTATTGCGGAACTTCCATAAGTACTTAAGTAAGAATCCTGTTGCAGGAAAAGAGGATGATAACATGGGTATGTCGTCCGTTACTTGATATTATGGTTTTGGAATACTTGGCTAACAGTGGGAACCTGTCAGTTTATGTTTTTTTATTTTATAACCATGACCTTACATTTGACAGTAGTCTTGCTAATGTCTTGGACGTTTACAATAAATTTATATGAACCAGAGTTTAAAAACTCAGGAATTTATTAAAAAGTGTCTTAAAAGGTCTACACATTTTTTGTCGAATCTCACTTGATTTTCAACACAAAATATCAGGGATTGTCTATAATGATTTTCAAGTATTATATTTTGCTCTATAAAATTTGACTTTGTTTGTGGTGTATAAATATTAATGTTTATCCCATTTTTCAACGTACTAAATCACTTAACAAAGTTAATAATTATAATACTCTTGAAAACTCTATTATGATGCTAGAAGTGACACAAAGAGTTAACTGGGTGGTCGAGTGTTATTCATTATTAATTGTTTGATGAGTGAACTCTAATTTTGGCTCGTTTTGTGGTCCTGTGTGAGAGGGAAATCCCGATTATTAAACCCCAGTGTCATTTGTAGTATCTATACATTATTTTCAGTATTCATTGCTATTTACGTTTCTGTTTTGTATGTTATCGAAATTTTTTCATATATGATGATGGATAATAACATTTATTACGAAACAATAGACAATAATAGTTTCTAGTTGCAATTAATATATTTTTGCAGTGGTTGTTGCAAGCAACCAAAGAAAATCGTTAGCACGGGATAGCATAAATTGTTCTACATTTAACACAGGATATTATTACTCTTTCAAAAAGTTCCATAGTGAAATATTATTTAACGAAGAATGTCAGTATATAGTCACGGACAAATGTAAACCATATATTTTGCCGAAGGATTCTGAAAATAATAGCCACTGCACGAACTATGTCCGAATTTATCGCGCACGGTTTGCTTTTATTTATTTCTCTCCGTAGCAACAACTGTAGGTTGCATCTTAAATTCTGATAATAGGTGAGTACCTTAAGTGTAAATAACCAGAATATTCTCTGTATAAATAGTTGTCACAAAATTTAAGAGCTGAAGAATGTGTAATTGCGTTTGGCAGTTAAAAACATGATTTCCATAATTGTGCAAATTAGCCATCCTATAAACTTTACATGTACTGTTTGTTTAAGTTGTGTCGTCCTTGTTTCTTACATAAATGATGCCAAAATTTCAGGCCAGATTCAGGTAAGTTTTGCAGTTAAGCAAGCAGATATTTTTGAAAATGTTATTTTCCCTGTCTGAACAGCGCCAGTCGATAGAATTTGCAGTATTCTCCGCAATGACCACCGCATTTCGAGTAAGCGGGCGACCTACATATAGAAATAATAATTGTTAAAATTAGTATATATAATTCTATTTTGGAACGAATTTCTTTCGAGTAGGTCTCGTTCAAGTATATACTGCAGATACCTGTTGCTGCCCACTATATAATTATTGATTATATGAGTATGTTTGCGAAAAACATATTTTGGCGTCTGAAATAATTGTTTACGAGCATCGTTCGGATACTTTTATTTCCATTTATAATAATTGCTCTCCAAATTTGGATTTATTTTGACTAAAATTTAACAAGACATTTGCTTGGAATATTGTGTTTTTAACTTTGACAGGCCTAAATTTTAATATGTAGAGCTATTATATACTGTTGGCGGTAACGTGGAGTAAGTCTCATTTCATGCGATTCCTTTACAGAGTAAACGGCGACAGAATGTCATAGTCGGACTAGGGTTCACAAAAGAGCTGGATTTAAATATGTGATGGCAAATCTCAAAAATCTGTTTTCACTTATGTGTCGAAGGCCCGTCGGTAAGAGGTATGTAGGTGTTCTCGGGTTTGGGATGGTTGTCGAAACATTTGGTAACCTAAAATTTTTCGCAGTTTTGTGAATGTTGTTCCAAGTTTTGTGATAAAATTTTTTCCTAATTTCAACTATTTTGAAAAGTTCACTCTAATTTTCGCGCTGCTTTTGCGTATTTTTGGTAAAATTATTTGCGCGGAGAGGGGGGATTGGAGCTGTCAAGGGAGGTGTGGAATTGACTTGAGAGGGCGACTCTTAAAGGGTAACCCCTACCCTATCGGCTTTTGTGATATACCTAGTTTAAGGTTTTCAAGATACGTCCGCCCGGGGGATATTACGGTTTCTGTTGGGAGGAACGGTTAAGGCGGGAGGTGAATCTTTAGAAACTGATTATTTTTCCCAACTTTTCTTAAATTTTTCCTATCTCCTCCAGTCAATTTTCCTCAGTTTTTGCTGAAATTTCACCGTTTTATCAATTTTAAAAACTGCTTTCGCAAATTACTCTGCGTGCTTTTGGGGTGGGGTTGACCCACGTACTTAGGTGTGCATATTTTATACAAAACTACAGGTATCTTATTCTTGAGCAGCGGCTATAGTACGAAACTTGCCCATCCTGGGAGGGTATTGATCCATTTTTGAACTGCTCTCAACTGTTTAAAATATGCTCATAACCTAATGGAAGATGACTCTTTCGATTGCCAATGTTCGTGCGATGATTGCTGGCTGGTCAACCCTTATTTCTATTTTTTGCTTTTTATAGGCTTTTGGATGGATATTGGCCAACCGCGCGATTTTTTGCGCGGAACGTCCCTATATCTCGCTCACCTTCGATCACGGAATCCGTCAACGTTATCGTCTGGCCACAACTTTCAAGGCAATGTCCTCGTTGTAAGTGATGTTTATAAGTTTATAATGCATAAACAACACTACTGTTGCTAGTAAACAAAATAAAATAGTGCTTTATATCCAGGATTTATACTGATTCTTTTCCGACTTAAACTGATAGTAAAGAGTGTAATATGGCTTGGTTTTGAAAGATTTTATTTTTAAATTCAAAGTTAGCAAAATTTCATTTCATTATTTAAGTAGATTATTGCAGGGTTTAAAGTAAATGCAAAATACCTGAGCTAAGTAATATTATAAATGCTTTCAGGCGAGTAGATTGGTTCTAAAAATGAATTGTTGGTAACATTCATTTCAAAAACGTCACACAAAAAGTTGAAAATAAGATACAAATATTGTACCTGGATCATCCATTCGTTGGAAACTTTGATAGGGGCATGAGCCAGGACCCCCTTGGTCTGAACTGGAGCGGGCATCAGATTTTACCCTCGGGTCGAAGTGAGTGGTCGAAACCTAATTATTCTCAAAACTTAATATTTTTAGCGCAAATCTGCTAAAATTGTTAACAAATGGCAATTACTGTACAAAAACCTCTTTATTGAGGTTGAAAGTATTTTTTAGCCGATTTTTTTGCAGGAATTAATAAAATTTTTAATTTTAAAAGGAATTTTTGTTAAACATTTTGTGAAATTTCTATGTCAACTAGTAAGGCGGTTTATCTGGGGGAACTAAATACAATAATTTTGCCAGGGATGCTAAAAACGTGTCAGTGGTTCTACGGCGGGCACTCGTTTTTCAAAGAGACACCCAAAAAATGTCAGGAACACAACCCCACCCCCCTTTGGAAAAGCCAGAATAGTAAGTACACATAAGCACCGAATGTACGCTACGCGCCTGAAATAACGATTGTTGTCACGCATGAAATACAAATACGTGTGTAGTAATGTGTTTTGGCGACACAATGCATTTCAGGAAAGCATAATAATAATGTATTCAGCGTGGAAAACGTTACGCCATATATTCCGCATTTAAAATATCATTTATAGGAATCAGTACAAAAACAATGCAGCATGGTTCGCTACAAACATAATGACTTTTGTTTATAAAATACAAGCGGTATAAGCTATGTGCATGTCTCCCTTGGAATATTTTTTGACTGCATAGCTTAATGCAAAATTAAAGATGCCGTATTACGTATTCTTCTGGTCTGTGATTATACATAATTTCCTCGGATAAAATAAGCGGCCACTTCGTGTTACCAAAAATATTTAGAAGTTAAAGTAATCTCTCGAATGACAGCTATTTAGAACTAAGAACTAGGCTTAAAACATTGAGTGAACATAGCACCATGTACATGCTTTTTGTCTACTTGTAGCCACTACTAAATTAGCGTTGTCGTAATTCACTGTCGTGTCCTAGGCGACGTGTAATGGATTTTATAATAAAATCTCTGGGTTATTACCCGAAGATCAAGGCCTACTCAATATTTCAGCAAACTAGAAAGACAAATTGCTTTCGTTAAGTCTGTGAAAGTCCGGCATTTGTGATTCTCTTCGTTTTGATACATTTTGAAAACTGATCCTGAAACATTTCGCTTTTTGAGTTGTGTATAATGTGGAATGTGGGCGACTGATATCAGCAGGTAATTTAAATGGTACATGTGTAACCATGGACTGATATACTAAAAATGTAATTAATAATTTATATAACGCATGTAATTAATATACTAATAATATTATCGGTTAGGAAAAGAAAAGTTCACAATCAAAAAGCAGAAACACCTGTAATATAATCCGAAATATTTTGACGAATATTAATGAATAATTTGAGCGTATAAGTTCAACACTTAATTTGGTTTATCAGGCAGCATGGTATGGAATCAAACACTGTTAGGCAAATCCGAATTTCTATCATTTCTCAAAACCGTTAATAATTAATTTCAAAGGGATAAATTACGTAGAAAAAGTAATTAACAATCATATTAGCACATGTAGGTTTGCAAGAACATAGTCATTTCCAATCGTAAATTTTTTAAATTATAGTGTCCAAGTAATTTGGTTTTCATATTCATGAAAAATGTATTGGGAAAAACATTACTTTTGTGACCATAAACACTGGATTGTGCATACGTTTTAGGACGAATCAGCTTCAATCGGCGCTGACTGTCGAATTGGACCTGACGTTGTTATCGGAAGCGATTGTGTGATCGAGAATGGTGTTTGTTTGAAGAACTGTACAATTTTCCCAAACACGCACATAAAATCGCACTCATGGATCAATCACTGTCTGGTTGGTTGGAAATGCAAGATTGGACATTGGGTAGGAACGGTTTTGAACTATATCCATTTAGCATAAGGCGTGGTTAAACACATTTCCGTGTACGTGTACAATCACAGATAAATGCAAATGCATTACAACGGACGCAGACAGGCGAAATTCCGCCGGTGTGCGTCCAGACGAAAGTGCGTCCGCTCGCATCCAGACGGTATTTCGTCAATCTGCGTTTAAACAAGCAGTCGAAATTGCGTCTGTCTGTCCGTGTCTAAACTTAATTTTAGCACTGACTGTACATTGCTGGCCTGTCAACAGTGGGCGAGATGGTGGGTCACTTTCTAAATCGCCAAATGTTCGTGAGAGTTTTGCTCCCTCACTTGTCCGAAACCCCCATGTTCAACTAAATCCAAAAAAATTGTCTCAAAATTTGTGTTTTTAAACAATAATTACCACTTCTTTTAATTCTAATCATTTTATAGCATGAAAATGCATACGCGGCAGTAAATCTAGATGAACTTATGGTAATATTTTGAATTTTTAAACAAAATTTATCCCCCTCCCACTTTGGAATTGTCCCCAGAATGGATATGGGGCCCCTAAAGTCCCGCACATTTCGAAGGGCTGTGGGCAGGCCAACATTGTATTGATTTGTTTCGAACTATAGCTTGCAGTATTTGATAACCTACATTATTATATGTATTCCTAAATGACAGAATAAACTAGTCCGGATAGATCTCATCACTGGGTCCGCGGTTTTCTCATTACATAATTATTTTTGTTTGAATGTAATTAAATTATATTTCCGCTGTGCTACCGTAATATTTCATAAAATTGACAGCGATTGGAACTGATATATTTTCGTAGATATGTGTCTTACGACGTTTTGAGTTATAACAGTTATCAGAGACAGCGGATCAAACGTAAGTCGTTAACGTCTTGCCAGACAAAACATTTTTCATAACTGGAGTTTTGAGCCGAGCTATAATGGGCCAATTATATCTAAGGAACACTCCAAAAATGACGTGTTTTGAATTTGGATTTAGTGCTTTGTTGTTATATGTATAGATATAGAGTATGTCTGTAATATAGGATATTTTCCGCGTTGTGAAACTATTGTGTTTGCCCCGGTTATGCTCAACGCAACATTTTGATGATTTTCTAGAATAGAAAAACGGCGCTTACGATTTTAATTTCTTGAAAGATGTAAATTTCATCGTTGCTTACGTCATTGGTCATTGGAGGAACAATGTATTTCAAGGTCGTATAGTAAATTCGCGGAACACTGCTGTCTTCTTGCCTGTGGTGTATTGCTGATCTATTAACATTTCTGAAACTTTGAAGATTTCGAAGGAAGCTCAATTTGGTACTCCAACGCAATCGTAATCACAGCCGCACACGCCTTGTTTCTGCTTGCCGGGCTAGTAACTAGTCGTTGGTGAACATAAGAAAAATGTTATGTTCGCTAACGTTCAAATGTAATAAATTATGCTGTGTTTTGCAGTTTTGGATTTCTCCCTAAGTGTTTTATTTCTTTTGTTTTGATCTGTGTAATAAACGGATAAGCGCATTATTTCTACAAATTCTACTATTACTATAAGCAATATTACTTCAGGTCCGCATGGAAAATTTATGCATTTTGGCTGAAGACGTAACGATTCGAGATGAATTGTATTTCTACGGTGTCAAAGTCTTGCCTCACAAAACATTGTCAAATTCCATCCGTGAACCCGATATTATTATGTAGTTTTAATTAATTATTATCAGATATCTGCACAAATTTGTATGATCACAAATAGCAGCGTTCATGTCATCGGTATCAGGTTATATCACTGTTATTGTACTCGGCATAAATGACTGTCGCCTTTCGACCGAGCGAGCATCGAGTGAGTAGTGTTATATAACTTTTCGAGCAGCGATTGAGCAACGGTCATTTCTAGCGAGTACTTAAATATAAATGTTGCTATATTATATCAGGGAACAACCGGGGTTGTAAATTTAAAGCGCAACGGGAACTTGGTCTCACAAACTTATCTTTTAATACACGTGAAGGAAGAAATAATAGCGGTACGGCTTTAAGATTGTGTTGTAAAATGACTGTTAGGCTGCTATGATATAATGGGACTTATAACATTTGAAAAGGTTAGGGTATTAAAATTATTCGGGTACTACTTGATAACGCTTGTCACGGTTTTCGTGGTCTACCAGCAGGTGCCAATGCCTTCTACTATACATTCCTGTTTATACTGCGTCACGATAAATGTACACGCCACGTATTGGGATACACTATTGCATAGGTTTACCGCGTTTACCCGTCGCTGTGAACTGTTATTGTTATTTTATAAAAAATCTGGAAATAATTTTGTAGCTCTGAAAGAAAATTTACTTGAGGTATTTTTCGACTGGATTTGCTATGGATAAGGCACTGATTTTTTTGGTATATTTAACAATAAGCACGAGCCTTTACCAACAATGATAAGCATTGTAATGACGAAGCTAAACTGCGTATATAATGAAGTGGTCATAATTATTGCGTAATGGTCGGGAATATAATTGCCATTACTTGTCATCGATAGCACGTAGATTATGTGTCTGATGTTAGCAATTCAAGTTAGAATTGTCTGATTCAGCCGTTTGGGTGGTTGTGTGATGATATGTTCTTACAACTTTTACTGTGCCTCATTGTTCATATATTTTGTTGCGTGTGAGCATTGTCTGTTGCTCAAGATTATTTGTCCCTGTAACACAATAACTGACGGTAAAAAGTTGCCAAGGTGGAGACCAAATGCAGGGAGGTCTTCAGTTTTGTTGTGATTTATAGTTGGAAATTTTGGCTGTCGCAATCCGATGGACTGGAATAATTTATAGCGCTTTATGTTATTTATTAATCATTGATTTTAACACATATGTCTTGTGGAGCACGCACTGAATGAGTCCTTTTTGTATATTAATTTCGGGTTGTTATACTTATGTAGCCTACATAGTTATCTATTCATTCATAAAAGTTATGCTTAATTGTATTTATATTTTATCTTTTCTTTAAATGTGGAATATGTTGGGGTTACTTTATTAGTGCTCCTCGGATTTTAAATGTACCGATGTTTAATATTTCACTGTGACGATGCCTGCCTATTAATCCGTATTCGGGCATATTATGTATTTTGATATATATGTAATATGGGTGGAATCTTGAGTGCTTATTATTCATGATTTGTTTTATTTATAAAAGGTTGTTGAAATTTATTATTATAAATATTTTGCTACATTTAGACGGACTGAGAATTCTAAAGATAGTATTGTTGTGGAACTTTTGCAATGCTTTTGAATTTAAAAAAATGTGAGAATTTTAACGAAGTGGTAAAGCCTCATTAAATGCTTTTGCAATGCTTTTGAATTTAAAAAAATTGTGAGAATTTTAACGAAGCGGTAAAGCCTCATTAAATGCTGTGTCGTGCGACATGGACGAACTTTCTCATGCGCACTCGTTCTTTATAGGGGTTGCTGCAGAGCCTCCCAGATATGGGTCGCAAATCTGGGGTCACCCTTATAGTCGGCGAAAGTCGCTTAAGAATCTCAGGGTCAGATTTTGCCAGTAATAATCGCAGTAGGCCAAATAGGGGTCGTTGTGCCCCTTGTTCGAAAAGCCGGAGTTCTAGGTATTTGGTAGCTGATTTTGTATCCAACCAAATTGTCGTTGATGAACTTAGGGCACGGCAAAATAATTATTTTAAATTGTGCTTTAAAGAATACATTTTTGGTATTCAATAGAATTTTAGATATCAATCTTTAATGCTCTAATTTAGCCTACCGAAATTTTGCTTCAGGTCATAGAAATGTGGTTATCGAGTATTTGTCCACTGTCTGTAAACATGATTACTTAAATCTTGATCTTTAAACATTTGTGTTTTAATGAATATGAAAAAGTTGACATTCAGACATCATTAAATAAATGGACATAATCATATTCACGCCAAGACTCTATTTCTATCTGTAGTGCCTAAGTAGAAATTGGACAAAACAAACTGTACATTAAAGGCATTTAATAATAATAAACTTAACCTATAGATAATGATAAAACGTTTAGCAGCAAAAATATTTATCGAATGTGTGTAAAAGCTTGGGTTGAAACAGGGACAACTGCCATAGACTTCGAAATTGCAAATTCGAAATTTGGCATATATTGTACAGGTATTTCACACGAAAAAGTAGATTTAACTGTGCTGCTTTAGGAGAATCGTTTACAGTATTACATGGTTTAAGACACATGTGTCCGTGGTTCGTCGGATCAGGGTTGTCCTCAAATTTTTGGTAAATTGTGGCAATTTTTTGTCTATTTGCTCAAAATATCCGCATGATGGGAGTGGTAAATATGGATTAAGGGTCCCGACTTTCATGGGGCTAACATCCTATGCGCACTTATGACTTAGGATATGCTTTCCAGGTTTGGTATGCGGTACATATTTATATATTTTATCATATATTTTGGCCATTTCAGTTCCCAAATGACTGCTTAAAATTCATATCTGTTTTCAGTTACCAGATTTTTGCAGTAAGGAAAGGAAATAATTTAAAATTTATGTTCTGTCCTGTAAATATGTACGTTGTAAGCTGCGCACATAATTTTTTCTCAGAGTCTGTATGTATTCATAGATGCGCATAGGGGTGCTACCTCCTTAAGGGCCTGACCCTCAAAGCCACATTGCCCAATTTTTGCAAGAGCAACATTTTAGCAAAAACTGGGAAAATTATGTATAGCTTATATAAGCTTCGACATTTAAGAAACCCTTCCCCCTTGCTCTACAACCGCAGAGCCTAGCTGCCGAATGACCCTACGGAACATGGATACCAGGCAGTATATAAACGGAATTCCGTTGTGTTTAACCGGTTAAATAACCCTGCATGCCATAGATTCATCTCCAACGAAGAAATAATCATTAATACTTGGTTTTATTTCCGGTTATATTACTGCCTTTTATTTGAGCCAGGTTCCGGAATTACCGTATGCAGGTAGTTTCCGACTGGGTTACTTGTGGTAAATTGAGTCAACCTTGGTTGTATAATCATATAATATGTTACTTTTGAACCATCTCTTCATCTGTGTATCGTACCTTCTCTTTCATGAATATACGTATATTATATTAGAGACAAAAATAATCAGTACTATACATTATAGGGTAAACAGAAGTGTCAGCAATAATGCATCATTTCCCATCTTCGCAGCAAAATTTATTGGCAAAGGATCGTAACCACAACTCAGTAGTGCACATACCTTTAATTGTCCAAATGTACAGAAATATTAGTTTCCTGAAAATTTACGCACGCAGGATAAACATTTTTACATATGCATTGTTGTAAGCTAAAATTATGGGATATATCACTAGTGCATAAACGCGTTCTCCTAACAATGTATAGTTTGAAGTCAAACTTTAAGCGTAGACCATTTGCGTTTTATATGTTGAACCATATATGCAGCTTGTCTTTTAATGCGTGTTACATATAATACTCTAAACCCGCTTTCGTTAAGCTTGAATAGTTGTGGTAGACAAACTAATGATTCGTTTTTAAGGGAGAATGATATACGCTTTATTTACGATATTTATGTTATTGATTCTGAAAATTTACGGAAATTCCAGGATTATAGTAACCATCGTATCCAACAAAATTGAAATTTAATTTACTGACAGTGCTTTAAGTAGTATGTACTAGGATCTGTTCTGGCCCTAAGGGATCCCAGCTGCAGCACCATTTTTCTGGGTGTGGTGCCCGGACAACCCCGGCTTCCACGACTCCCCGGTGATCTATGCGATGACCTAAGGGAACCGCTTAGCTTAGCAGGCTGTCGACGGGTTAACCAGGGTGTTCGGCCTGGCCCCTATATTGGCCCACGCATCTAGTGGCATGAAGGTCCCCGAGGGAGAGTCAACCCTTAAGCCTGCTCACAGGTAATAAGGCTGACTCGCCTTTCCCTCATTATCCACTTAATCCCCTAAGCGGGGTTCTCTGGTCCTAGCGTGATTCCCCGTGGGGGTGTCTCAATGCACCTTGTCACGTTCCTAATCTTAGGGCATTGCACAACTGGCCCTGAAGCCTAAACTACAAACACGCGCACATCCTAATGGTTTTAGTCGGTGTATGCTCTCTAAACTTCGATTACCCAGGACAACGCCAGAGCACTGAGGCGAGGGCCCCAGTCCCTTGAAGTGTCTCACCTATGATTGCGAGTGTTACCTATTTTGATGTGGGTTGCGCAAAGCGGCAATTACGATGGGAGCATTCGCAGCGGGAGCGTTCCAGGCGGTTAGAGCGAAACATGGATAGAAGGCGGGGTGCTTGCTCGGACCTAAAAACGGAGAAGCGGGCGAGCTTGCGTTAGCGAATTGGCTCGACGTGGCGCGGGGGGTGGCTTGCTCGCAGTGATACAAAGCTGACTTTGGTTCAAAGGTCCTGAGGGATTTCTGTTGAAAATAATTTCTGAGTCTCTACTGGGGACAGGAATTTAAACCAAACTCCTAACTGCTTCAAAAAGAGACACAGTTCAATTGCTTTACTCTCGAACCCGAATTTTGAAATTCATACACTTCAAATGTCACCCAATCGGGGTGCATGGCAAGCTGTTTATAACATTCATGGTATGACAAAATTTAAGTTGGGTACCCTGCAAGATACCCTGAGATGCAATTTGTAACCCTTTCCAACGCGGTACTCTAGAGACTTTTGATTTAGCTTTCTCTAACTGCGGTATCCTAAAGATTTTGACTGGACTAGCCCGACGAGATATATCCGAAAACGATGAGTGTCACGACAAAACTTTACAGAATTTCGACGACGACTGGAGCGGCCAGCGAAAGGCTCGACTAATTTCAACTCACTCCCAGATGGCTCCGGGAGTCGGTGCCGACGTAGATTCTCCCCGTAGTTGCACGGTTAGAGAAACCACATCCCACCAAAGTGTAATGCAATTTAGCTCACCGCCAGCTCCAGTCCCCGTTTTGCTCTATGCTCAACTAATGAGCCTTCTCAAAATTTGTCACGTTCAGGTCCACAGTCGTCTGCATCAAGCGCTAATAGGAGACAGAAGAACCAGCGAACGAATGGGGATGCGCTGCTGCTGTTTGATTTCAGACAAACGGGGACAACTCGTGTCACCCGGAGATGCAGACGGCTACGTCCCTCACCTATAAATTTTGGCTGAACTTTCCGAAACCGCTCTTAACTAGGTCTATTCGCATAAAACTTTCTTTCAACCTCAGTAACATAAGAATTTTAATCACTCCTCGGACCTGTGAAAGAGAGAAAACGTCCGAGGAGCGGGGAACCAGTCGAGATATAAGCGAGCGAAATTTTGATCGATTTTCGTGCGATTTCGTGAATTTCATCGGGGCCCGACCCTTACGGGCGCGCGAAGCATCCTTCCGACACTCCAACGCCCGCAAAGGACGGCCCTTAGGCAGATCGAAACCAATACTAAAGCCAGGGGAAGCTCTCCACCGTGGGGGCACGGCGAAGAACCACCCCTGGTATGTCCAAACGATAAGAAAACGAAAACTGAAAAGCTCGCGAAACCAAAATTTTAATTGGCGACAACCGCCAAAACTTAGAAGATTGTCGACTGGTCCCGATCGGGGAATCGGGCAGTCTGCTTTTATAGTAAATTCCTCCCTCCCCCCTTTTTTTTGTTTTATTCGCTCTAGCTTGTCCTGGATCGGTGCTCGTTAGCCACAACCTAAAATTTGAAAATTTTAAAACTCATCTTATAGTTGGCAAAATACAGTTCACAAAACAGCATTATGTGCAACCCGCGAGAAGAATAACAAACACAATAATAATGATGATCGCCGCCATTAAAACAGCCTGCAGCTAGATACCCACATAAATAGCGCCACTGCTGGTCAGTGTCCCGAAAGCCAACAAGATTAATGCCCATAGACGGGGCTAAACTTTGAAAGAGATGGTAGCGCTTGTAAAAAACAAAACCTCGAGCTGGTCGGCGCGAGGTTCATAAGTTTTGGAAAATATAAAAGCGCTTCGTGCGCTGAGACAAACTAGGAACTTTATAAACTTTTAGTTATTTCTTAGGAACGGAGAGGAGTAGGCGGCCGGGGGCGGGATCATATCCATGCCCTGGCTGGTCGCCTACTGGTAAGAACCCCAATTTTGATGTCTTTCCCCCAGGAGGCCCGTTAGAGGCAGATTAATGCGTGCATGATAGGGAAATTTCAGGTCCCACCCGAGTTATGGGGTCCCGTGAAGGTCTGTTGGGGCGGACGGCCCCCGGATTTCAATAAAATAGTTAGTATAGGATCCAATTGGGGTATAGGGCTTGAAAAATCAGGAAGTTTTGGTTTTATTATGTGATGATTTAGGGCCCGAAAGTTTGGGAGTTTAAACGCGGGATTGGGAGTCCCTAAGTACTTACGGCTTGGGAGTAAGTTGACCCGAACGAGAAATTTCAAAGCCTTATAGGTCCCTAATTACAATTTTATTACTCCCTTTTCGTTTGAATCCCATGGAAACCCCCAAAATTTTAAAAATCTTATAACCCTTTTAAAAATGAAACTTTCTCCATATTAAGTAAAGTTTATCCTTGGTTTTGTGTATTCCATTTATCCCGTACCGTACAAAATATATTTTCCGCCGGCGTGTCAGGACAAACCCGCGAACCCCAGACTGTGATAAAATTCCCATTTTACGCAACGCCTCGCTTCATCCTGACACCCGGATTCATACAGTCAGAGTATGCATTATACTATTGAACAACACATGTACATAATTATTATTATCCCCGGATGCGCACCGGAATCGGCCCTGGGGCACCTAATTTGCAAGATTGCTAAGTCCACTTGTGAAATCTTTCCCTTTGTCCCCGGCCGACCCGGCTACGCACCCTGTACCACATTCTAACACAAATCAATTATACAATAGCATAACGTTATCATTTATGAATTGATAGTGACCCTGGGATCGATCGGATACCTCCGTAGTAACCATTTGATTCAATTTTGGGTGCGAAATCACCCCGCGCACCTCGGGCTGGTGGAGCGTGATTACACCTTTATAACACAAGTATAATATTCATTTTATTCAATACACTTATCAATAATGCATCAATAGATCTGGATCACGCTCCACCGGTATCCGATCGCCCTTTATCCGTTAAATTTTTGAGCCCTTTTTTGGACTAGTTTGGTATACAAACTCGGGCTGTTACAGTATATATGTTAGCAAATGGTGTTGGTATATATTTTTGTTTTATTCATTCCATATGAAGGTGCCTTGTTTGTTGCAAGTGCCTTCAGTATTGTTAATAAAGGTATTTAATGCTGGTTTCCACAGTGAAATGAGCTGATCATACTTTAGTTTTATCAAAAGTTTACACGTCTGTAATTTGGGCATAGTAAGGATATTCCTTGCCTGTTTTATTTCGAAGAGACTTACTGGTTCGGCATCGAGCAGTCGTTTTGAGAAGCACGCGACGCAATACCCACCATATACAAGCGATACTTGTTCAAATTAACAGCGATGAAGAATGTATCATTTTTATTCAGGAATAAACTCTAGTTGAACAACATGGTGGTGGAACCACACTTGTTTATCCATGCTCAGAAACATATAATGTCATATTTACGTGCGATCTCAACGGTGCGTAGAATGAAGTAAAAATAACCTGGAAGCTACAAAGGAGGTATGCCCAGAAATCCGCCGCAACAATCGCTAGTGTATATCGAACGACAATCTCAACCTTGTAAACATGCGTCCTCCCGCTAACTGTCGTTCATTCAGGTCACACTTGCGACATCTTATATGCAGATCTTTGAAAAGAGATGAGTCCCAATGGCTATGAAGAAAAGCCTCAGAAATGCGAGCCGCATCACATCGTGGTGATACGCGTCGTGTGTATCAGACGATCCTGGAACTGTCCAAAAAGAAGTGTTCTTGTCTACCTAACACCGTGTTATCAGACGCTGGTAGGGAAATCTGTTACCTCAGCAGCAATCTGATGGGCTGAACACTTCTCCTCACTATATAAGATGCCCCACCCACCGAATCTGGATATTGCGCTGCAGCATGGTCAGCCGAACCAGTCAAACCTGGTAAGCAGCAACCCTCCAACGTTTGAAGAAATCCGCTGCGTAACAAAAGACCAGAAGAAACGGAAAACTGCAGGCACATGTGATCTGCCACCTGAGATCTTCAAAGCTTTAGATGACTCGAATCTCACTATTATCCAGAAACTCATACTGCTAGTCTGGTCCCGCCGTTGTGTCCCACACGATTTCAGGGATGGCTTAATTGTACCTATGTACAAAAAAAGCCAAAACAAAATTGCCATAACTATCGTGGCATAACCCTTCGATCCATTGCGGGTCAATCCTTGCTGCCATAATACGCAAAAGACTCGAACCCCTGCACGATTCGTCCCTCAGTGACAAACAAGCTGGATTACGCAAAAGCACAGGATGCACGGATCAAATATTCACTGTCCGTCGATGCATTGAACGACGACTCCGCCATAGACAACCGACTGTCGCATGCTTCATCGACTTTGCAGCAGCATTTCGTAGTGTACATCACCCATCAATGTGGAATGTGCTACGCCAGTACGGTGGGCCCGAAATATGCATTGATATACTTCGTAGTGCATACACCGGTGCGAACTCCGTGGTCAAAACCAATCTGGGCAACTCAAAGCCGTTTCCAATTTCAACTGGTGTCCGACAAGTGTGTATCCTATCACCGGTTCTATTCAACCTGATGCTTAGCTGGATTCTTGCGCAAGCTGTCCCGAAGGGATGTGGTGTTCAATGCAGCACGGTGGGCAACATTACTGAACTGTCCTATGCCGATGACATTGTCATTTTCCAGTCCAATGAAACGTCCTCCTAAGACGTGCCGAACAGTATTGCATCTCATGCTGAGAAGCTGGGGCTACGCATCAAGCCGGCTGAAACCAAGTGCATCTACTTCCACCTGCCTCTGGCTCTAAGGCTGCAAATATATGGCGCACCTATTGAAGTCACAGATCAGTTCACATATCTGGGCTCAATCGTCAGCTCACGCTATAATTCAGCCACTGACGAAATAACCAGTCGAATCGCAAAAGCATCAGCCGCATTCAGCCAGCTTAAAAAGCATGTCTTCGGACGTCCTGATCTTTCTGTGAAGCTCAAGTTGCGCATTTTTAATGCCTCTGTGATATCAGTGCTCTTGTACGCTTCGGAAACCTGGACCATTAGTCAAAACGAAGCACACCGGCTCGAGGGTTTCCAGATGTATGGACTACGCACAATTCTTGTAGTATCCAGGCTGCAAAGGCTGACAAACACAGCTATACGTGTAGCGTGCTGTTACCAATCTACTGTCAAAGAGATGATTCAAAAGCGTCGGATGCGTTGGTTGGGACACGTTGCCTTCTTCATGTCGATGTCACTCTATTTGGCTCAACCCAAACCGGCCCGTTGGTGTTGTACCAGATCGGCCCCTAAGACTACGTGGAACTCGCTGGTCCAAAAATATCTGTCTTTCTTAAAATCAACCTACAGATCGGTCAACTGGAGCAACAACTACATTACAATCGTGGCGGATCTGGCAAGCTACCGTACCCAATGGTGACAAATCATTTGGGGGCAAGCAAGCCACAGCAGAACCACAAACTCAAGCTCTACGGCCTTAAGTTCAAGTAAGACACATCAGATTAAATAATGAAAATATGTGGTAGTCATCGTTATATTAAACTTTTTTATAAAAAAGACAAGTCTTATTAAAGGAGCTCCATCTGGTTTATATATCAGGTATTTCCAATTAAGGGACAGTGCATATTTAAATGCAAAGTACTGATTTTTAGCTACCTTAGGGTAGTTTAACATAAAGGTGTGTAAGTAAAAAAATAATATTTATTGGTGTTTTTATATCGTTAGACTGGAGAGTACGGATCTGTTCACTGTTTGACCGCAATTTAAAAATAGTTCCATATGAAAATATAGAAGTAGTCACAGTGTTTCAATTAAAGGGATATTCAACTCTACACTATATTAAATGGAATTAAATATTTATTAAATGGATATTAAATATTAATTAAATTATAAAGGCGCTATTTGCCATTTTTGCCGCTAAACTCACTGCAATGTAATGCATTATTTACCTCAAAATGTGTGCACGTAGGGCCGAATTCTGTCACAGAGCCAATTCCTGCTCGTGACAAAAAGGCGTAGCCAAACCCGGCTCTTCATAGATAAAATAAATGACTATATTAGTATGTTTGCACGAGCCGCAGGCGGCTATGTCTCAGGGTTTGATAGCCAGGACGAACTACTGAACAAATATTTATTACGTTCAGTTTAGCCGATTGTGTTGCAGGGAAAATTTTAGAAAATATTTAGTTTTAGGCCCAAAAAGCGAAAGATTAGGTGTACTTAAAGTAAGAATGCAGCTAGAATAAATACATAAATATCGCTATTTTTAAAATTTTTGTCTAGCGCCTTTTAAAAGCTAACCTAGTAGCTACGTAAAACACGCTCTTCCATACATGAAAATTATACTGCTGTAACTGGAAGGATATTTTAGGAACATATGACCATATGTATCACCAATTTTCATTTTGTCGTGATTTTGCATAGTCGTCACATATTTCTGGCTTTTAGAGTCAATTCCGGCATTTGTGACAATTTCTTAGCCTCGCTTCACTATTATCTATTTGTAGAGTCTGGCTCGGCCCAAAAGTCTCCCCCGGGCACCGAGAGACCGAGCCGGGAAGCGCGCATCCCCCCTATAGGCCTAAACGAATATTTTTCTCAAAATTTCCTGCAACACAATCGGCTAAACTGAACGTAATAAAATATTTGTTCGGGTGGTTCGTCCTGGCTGTGGAAACCCTAAAACATAGCCGGCCTAGGCTCGGTGCAAACATACTAATATAGTCATTTATTTTTATACTATATGAAGAACCTTATTTGGCTTCACCTTTTTGTCACGAGCAGGTTTTTTTTCTCTGACGGGATTCGGCCCTACGTTCACACATTTTGAGGTAGATAATGCATTACATTGCAGTGAGTTTAGCGGCAAAAATGGCAAATAGCGCCTTTATAAATTTTAATTAATATTTAATATTTAACTAATAAATATTTAATTCCATTTAATATAGTGTAAAGTTGAATATCCCTTTAATTGAAACACTGTAGTTACTACTATATTTTCATATGGAACTATTTTTTTAAATTGGGGTCAAACAGTGAACAGATCCGTACTCTCCAGTCTAACGATAATTCAACACCAATAAATATTTATTTTTTTACTTACACACCCTTTTATGTTGAATATTTACCCTAATTTAGCTAAAAATCAGTACTTTTTGCATTTAAATATGCACTGTCCCCCTTAATTGGAAATACCTGATATATAAACCAGATGGAGCTCCTTTAATAGAGTTTTTTATTCTTTTATAAAAAAGTTTAATATAACGATGGCTACCACATATTTTCATTATTTAATCTGGTGTGTCTTACTTGAACTTAAGGCCGTAGAGCTTGAGTTTGTGGTTCTGCTGTGGCTTTCCTACCCCCAAATGATTTGTCACCATTGGTTATTGTTGCGTCACTGTATCCGCCACGATTGCTAATTTACTCACTGCCTATTTTCCAGTTGGGCAAACTATACTTTAGGTTGATTTTAAGAAAAGGCAGATATTTTTGGGCCAGCGAGTTCCACGTAGTCTTAGGGGGCCGATCTGGTACAACACCAACGGGCCGGTTTAGGTTGGGGCAAATAGAGTGGGCATCGACATGGGAGAAGGCAGAGTGTCCCCAAGCCGACACGGTGCAGCACTTTTGAATCGTGCTCTTTGACAGTCCATTGGTAGAGACGGCGCGCTACACCTATAGCTGTGTTTATCAGCATTTTTTTTTTTTTTTTTTTTTTATTTTTTTTAAAATATTTTTTTTAATTTAATTTTTTTTTTTGTTTTTTTTTTTTTTTTTTTTTTTATATTTTTTTTTTTTTTTTTTTTTTTTTTTTTTTTTTTTTTTTTTTTTTTTTTTTTTTTTTTTTTTTTTTTTTTTTTTTTTTTTTTTTTTTTTTTTTTTTTTTTTTTTTTTTTTTTTTTTTTTGGGGCTGATGCTTTTGCTGATTCAGACTGGTTATTTCGTCAGTGGCTGAATTATAGCGTGAGCTGACGATTGAGCCCAGATATGTGAACTGATCTGTGGCTTCAATAGGTGCGCCATATATTTGCAGCCTTAGAGCCAGAGGCAGGTGGAAGTAGATGCACTGAGGTTTCAGCCGGCTTGATGAGTAGCCCCAGCTTCTCAGCATGAGATGCAATACTGTTCGGCACGTCTTCAGAGGACGTTTCATTGGACTGGAAAATGACAATGTCATCGGCATAGGACAGGTCAGTAATGTTGCCCACCGTGCTGCATTGAACACCACATGCCCTTCGGGACAGCTTGCGCAAGAACCCAGCTAAGCGATCAGGTTGAATGGGAACCGGTAATAGGATACACACTTGTCGGACACCAGTTGAAATTGGAAACGGCTTTAAGTTGCCCAGATTGGTTTTGACCACGGAGTTCGCACCGGTGTATGCGCTACGAAGTATATCAATGCATATCTCGGGCCCACCGTACTGGCGTAGCACATTCCACATTGATGGGTGATGTACACTACGAAATGCTGCTGCAAAGTCGATGAAGCATGCGACAGTCGGTTGTCTATGGCGGAGTCGTCGTTCAATGCATCGACGGACAGTGAATATTTCCGATCCGTGCATCCTGTGCTTTTGCGTAATCCAGCTTGTTTGTCACTGAGGGACGAATCGTGCAGGGGTTCGAGTCTTTTGCGTATTATGGCAGCAAGGATTGACCCGCAATGGATCGAAGGGTTATGCCACGATAGTTATGGCAATTTTGTTTTGGCTTTTTTTGTACATCGGTACAATTAAGCCATCCCTGAAATCGTGTGGGACACAACGGCGGGACCAGACTAGCAGTATGAGTTTCTGGATAATAGTGAGATTCGAGTCATCTAAAGCTTTGAAGATCTCAGGTGGCAGATCACATGTGCCTGCAGTTTTCCGTTTCTTCTGGTCTTTTGTTACGCAGCGGATTTCTTCAAACGTTGGAGGGTTGCTGCTTACCAGGTTTGACTGGTTCGGCTGACCATGCTGCAGCGCAATATCCAGATTCGGTGGGTGGGGCATCTTATATAGTGAGGAGAAGTGTTCAGCCCATCAGATTGCTGCTGAGGTAACAGATTTCCCTACCAGCGTCTGATAACACGGTGTTAGGTAGACAAGAACACTTCTTTTTGGACAGTTCCAGGATCGTCTGATACACACGACGCGTATCACCACGATGTGATGCGGCTTGCATTTCTGAGGCTTTTCTTCATAGCCATTGGGACTCATCTCTTTTCAAAGATCTGCATATAAGATGTCCCAAGTGTGACCTGAATGAACGACAGTTAGCGGGAGGACGCATGTTTACAAGGTTGAGATTGTCGTTCGATATACACTAGCGATTGTTGCGGCGGATTTCTGGGCATACCTCCTTTGTAGCTTCCAGGTTATTTTTACTTCATTCTACGCACCGTTGAGATCGCACGTAAATATGACATTATATGTTTCTGAGCATGGATAAACAAGTGTGGTTCCACCACCATGTTGTTCAACTAGAGTTTATTCCTGAATAAAAATGATACATTCTTCATCGCTGTTAATTTGAACAAGTATCGCTTGTATATGGTGGGTATTGCGTCGCGTGCTTCTCAAAACGACTGCTCGATGCCGAACCAGTAAGTCTCTTCGAAATAAAACAGGCAAGGAATATCCTTACTATGCCCAAATTACAGACGTGTAAACTTTTGATAAAACTAAAGTATGATCAGCTCATTTCACTGTGGAAACCAGCATTGAATACCTTTATTAACAATACTGAAGGCACTTGCAACAAACAAGGCACCTTCATATGGAATGAATAAAACAAAAATATATACCAACACCATTTGCTAACATATATACTGTAACAGCCCGAGTTTGTATACCAAACTAGTCCAAAAAAGGGCTCAAAAATTTAACGGATAAAGGGCGATCGGATACCGGTGGAGCGTGATCCAGAGATCTATTGATGCATTATTGATAAGTGTATTGAATAAAATGAATATTATACTTGTGTTATAAAGGTGTAATCACGCTCCACCAGCCCGAGGTGCGCGGGGTGATTTCGCACCCAAAATTGAATCAAATGGTTACTACGGAGGTATCCGATCGATCCCAGGGTCACTATCAATTCATAAATGATAACGTTATGCTATTGTATAATTGATTTGTGTTAGAATGTGGTACGGGTGCGTAGCCGGGTCGGCCGGGGACAAAGGGAAAGATTTCACAAGTGGACTTAGCAATCTTGCAAATTAGGTGCCCCAGGGCCGATTCCGGTGCGCATCCGGGGATAATAATAATTATGTACATGTGTTGTTCAATAGTATAATGCATACTCTGACTGTATGAATCCGGGTGTCAGGATGAAGCGAGGCGTTGCGTAAAATGGGAATTTTATCACAGTCTGGGGTTCGCGGGTTTGTCCTGACACGCCGGCGGAAAATATATTTTGTACGGTACGGGATAAATGGAATACACAAAACCAAGGATAAACTTTACTTAATATGGAGAAAGTTTCATTTTTAAAAGGGTTATAAGATTTTTAAAATTTTGGGGGTTTCCATGGGATTCAAACGAAAAGGGAGTAATAAAATTGTAATTAGGGACCTATAAGGCTTTGAAATTTCTCGTTCGGGTCAACTTACTCCCAAGCCGTAAGTACTTAGGGACTCCCAATCCCGCGTTTAAACTCCCAAACTTTCGGGCCCTAAATCATCACATAATAAAACCAAAACTTCCTGATTTTTCAAGCCCTATACTTCAATTGGATCCTATACTAACTATTTTATTGAAATCCGGGGGCCGTCCGCCCCAACAGACCTTCACGGGACCCCATAACTCGGGTGGGACCTGAAATTTCCCTATCATGCACGCATTAATCTGCCTCTAACGGGCCTCCTGGGGGAAAGACATCAAAATTGGGGTTCTTACCAGTAGGCGACCAGCCAGGGCATGGATATGATCCCGCCCCCGGCCGCCTACTCCTCTCCGTTCCTAAGAAATAACTAAAAGTTTATAAAGTTCCTAGTTTGTCTCAGCGCACGAAGCGCTTTTATATTTTCCAAAACTTATGAACCTCGCGCCGACCAGCTCGAGGTTTTGTTTTTTACAAGCGCTACCATCTCTTTCAAAGTTTAGCCCCGTCTATGGGCATTAATCTTGTTGGCTTTCGGGACACTGACCAGCAGTGGCGCTATTTATGTGGGTATCTAGCTGCAGGCTGTTTTAATGGCGGCGATCATCATTATTATTGTGTTTGTTATTCTTCTCGCGGGTTGCACATAATGCTGTTTTGTGAACTGTATTTTGCCAACTATAAGATGAGTTTTAAAATTTTCAAATTTTAGGTTGTGGCTAACGAGCACCGATCCAGGACAAGCTAGAGCGAATAAAACAAAAAAAAGGGGGGGAGGGAGGAATTTACTATAAAAGCAGACTGCCCGATTCCCCGATCGGGACCAGTCGACAATCTTCTAAGTTTTGGCGGTTGTCGCCAATTAAAATTTTGGTTTCGCGAGCTTTTCAGTTTTCGTTTTCTTATCGTTTGGACATACCAGGGGTGGTTCTTCGCCGTGCCCCCACGGTGGAGAGCTTCCCCTGGCTTTAGTATTGGTTTCGATCTGCCTAAGGGCCGTCCTTTGCGGGCGTTGGAGTGTCGGAAGGATGCTTCGCGCGCCCGTAAGGGTCGGGCCCCGATGAAATTCACGAAATCGCACGAAAATCGATCAAAATTTCGCTCGCTTATATCTCGACTGGTTCCCCGCTCCTCGGACGTTTTCTCTCTTTCACAGGTCCGAGGAGTGATCAAAATTCTTATGTTACTGAGGTTGAAAGAAAGTTTTATGCGAATAGACCTAGTTAAGAGCGGTTTCGGAAAGTTCAGCCAAAATTTATAGGTGAGGGACGTAGCCGTCTGCATCTCCGGGTGAAACGAGTTGTCCCCGTTTGTCTGAAATCAAACAGCAGCAGCGCATCCCCATTCGTTCGCTGGTTCTTCTGTCTCCTATTAGCGCTTGATGCAGACGACTGTGGACCTGAACGTGACAAATTTTGAGAAGGCTCATTAGTTGAGCATAGAGCAAAACGGGGACTGGAGCTGGCAGTGATCTAAATTGCATTACACTTTGGTGGGATGTGGTTTCTCTAACCGTGCAACTACGGGGAGAATCTACGTCGGCACCGACTCCCGGAGCCCTCTGGGAGTGAGTTGAAATTAGCCGAGCCTTTCGCTGGTCGCTCCAGTCGCCGTCGAAATTCTGTAAAGTTTTGTCGTGACACTCATCGGTTTCGGATATATCTCGTCGGGCTAGTACAGTCAAAATCTTTAGGATACCGCAGTTCGAGAAAGCTAAATCAAAAGTCTCTAGAGTACCGCGTTGGAAAGGGTTACAAATTGCATCTCAGGGTATCTTGCAGGGTACCCAACTTAATACCATGAATGTTATAAATAGCTTGCCATGCACCCCGATTGGGTGACATTTGAAGTGTATGAATTTCAAAATTCGGGTTCGAGAGTAAAGCAATTGAACTGTGTCTCTTTTTGAAGCAGTTAGGAGTTTGGTTTAAATTCCTGTCCCCAGTAGAGACTCAGAAATTATTTTCAACAGAAATCCCTCAGGACCTTTGAACCAAAGTCAGCTTTGTATCACTGCGAGCAAGCCACCCACCCCCGCGCCCCGTCGAGCCGATTCGCTAACGCAAGCTCGCCCGCTTCTCCGTTTTTAGGTCCGAGCAAGCACCCCTTTGCACCCCGCCTTCTATCCATGTTTCGCTCTAACCGCCTGGAACGCTTCCGCTGCGAATGCTCACATCGTAATTGCCGCTTTGCGCAACCCACATCAAAATAGGTAACACTCGCAATCATAGGTGAGACACTTCAAGGGACTGGGGCCCTCGCCTCAGTGCTCTGGCGTTGTCCTGGGTAATCGAAGTTTAGAGAGCATACACCGACTAAAACCATTAGGATGTGCGCGTGTTTGTAGTTTAGGCTTCAGGGCCAGTTGTGCAATGCCCTAAGATTAGGAACGTGACAAGGTGCATTGAGACACCCCCACGGGGAATCACGCTAGGACCAGAGAACCCCGCTTAGGGGATTAAGTGGATAATGAGGGAAAGGCGAGTCAGCCTTATTACCTGTGAGCAGGCTTAAGGGTTGACTCTCCCTCGGGGACCTTCATGCCACTAGATGCGTGGGCCAATATGGGGGGCCAGGCCGAACACCCTGGTTAACCCGTCGACAGCCTGCTAAGCTAAGCGGTTCCCTTAGGTCATCGCATAGATCACCGGGGAGTCGTGGAAGCCGGGGTTGTCCGGGCACCACACCCAGAAGAATGGTGCTGCAGCTGGGATCCCTTAGGGCCAGAACAGATCCTAGTACATACTACTTAAAGCACTGTCAGTAAATTAAATTTCAATTTTGTTGGATACGATGGTTACTATAATCCTGGAATTTCCGTAAATTTTCAGAATCAATAACATAAATATCGTAAATAAAGCGTATATCATTCTCCCTTAAAAACGAATCATTAGTTTGTCTACCACAACTATTCAAGCTTAACGAAAGCGGGTTTAGAGTATTATATGTAACACGCATTAAAAGACAAGCTGCATATATGGTTCAACATATAAAACGCAAATGGTCTACGCTTAAAGTTTAACTTCAAACTATACATTGTTTAGGAGAACGCGTTTATGCACTAGTGATATATCCCATAATTTTAGCTTACAACAATGCATATGTAAAAATGTTTATCCTGCGTGCTTAAATTTTAGGAAACTAATATTTCTGTACATTTGGACAATTAAAGGTATGTGCACTACTGAGTTGTGGTTACGATCCTTTGCCAATAAATTTTGCTGCGAAGATGGGAAATGATGCATTATTGCTGACACTTCTGTTTACCCTATAATGTATAGTACTGATTATTTTTGTCTCTAATATAATATACGTATATTCATGAAAGAGAAGGTACGATACACAGATGAAGAGATGGTTCAAAAGTAACATATTATATGATTATACAACCAAGGTTGACTCAATTTACCACAAGTAACCCAGTCGGAAACTACCTGCATACGGTAATTCCGGAACCTGGCACAAATAAAAGGCAGTAATATAACCGGAAATAAAACCAAGTATTAATGATTATTTCTTCGTTGGAGATGAATCTATGGCATGCAGGGTTATTTAACCGGTTAAACACAACGGAATTCATTTATATACTGCCTGGTATCCATGTTGCCCCGTAGAGTTAGTTTTCGGCAGCTAGGCTCTGCGGTTGTAGAGCAAGGGGGAAGGGTTTCTTAAATGTCGAAGCTTATATAAGCTATACATAATTTTCCCAGTTTTTGCTAAAATGTTGCTCTTGCAGAAATTGGGCAATGTGGCTTTGAGGGTCAGGCCCTTAGGAGGTAGCACCCCTATGCGCATCTATGAATACATATACAGACTCTAAAAAAAGAGTACTGTGCGCAGCTTACAACGTACATATTTACAGGACAGAACATAAATTTTAAATTATTTCCTTTCCTTACTGCAAAAATCTGGTAACTGAAAACAGATATGAATTTTAAGCAGTCATTTGGGAACTGAAATGGCCAAAATATATGATAAAATATATAAATATGTACCGCCCATTGTTACCCAAACACTAGAAAGCATATCCTAAGTCATAAGTGCGCATAGGATGTTAGCCCCATGAAAGTAAAAATTATAATCCATATTTACCACTCCCATCATGCGGATATTTTGAGCAAATAGACAAAAAAATTGCCACAATTTACCAAAAATTTGAGGACAACCCTGATCCAACAAACCACGGACACATGTGTCTTAAACCACATGTAATACTGTAAACGATTCTCCTAAAGCAGCACAGTTAAATTTATTTTTTCGTGTGAAATACCTGTACAATATATGCCAAATTTCGAATTTGCAATTTCGAAGTCTATGGCAGTTGTCCCTGTTTCAACCCAAGCTTTTACACACATTCGATAAATATTTTTGCTGCTAAACGTTTTATCATTATCTATAGGTTAAGTTTATTATTATCAAATGCCTTTAATGTACAGTTTGTTTTGTCCAAATTCTACTTAGGCACTACAGATAGAAATAGAGTCTTGGCGTGAATATGATTATGTCCATTTATTTAATGATGTCTGAATGTCAACTTTTTCATATTCATTAAAACACAAACGTTTAAAGATCAAGATTTAAGTGAGTCATATTTCCAGACAGTCGACAAAATACTCGATAACCACATTTCTATGACCTGAAGCAAAATTTCCGTAGGCTAAATTAGAGCATTAAAGATTGATATCTGAAATGATATTGAATACCAAAAATGTATTCTTTAAAGCACAATTTAAAATAATTATTTTGCCGTGCCCTAAGTTCATCAACGACAATTTGGTTGGATACAAAATCAGCTACCAAATCCTCAAACTCCGGCTTTTCGAACAAGGGGCACAACGACCCCTATTTGGCCTACTGCGATTATTACTGGCAAAATCTGACCCTGAGATTCTTAAGCGACTTTCGCCGACTATAAGGGTGACCCCAGATTTGCGACCCATATCTGGGAGGCTCTGCAGCAACCCCTATAAAGAACAAGTGCGCGTGCGAAACTCATCATGTCGCACGGACACAGCATTTAATGAGGCTTTACCGCTTCGTTAAAATTCTCACAATTTTTTTAAATTCAAAAGCATTGCAAAAGCATTTAATGAGGCTTTACCACTTCGTTAAAATTCTCACATTTTTTTAAATTCAAAAGCATTGCAAAAGTTCCACAACAATACTATCTTTAGAATTCTCAGTCCGTCTAAATGTAGCAAAATATTTATAATAATAAATTTCAACAACCTTTTATAAATAAAACAAATCATGAATAATAAGCACTCAAGATTCCACCCATATTACATATATATCAAAATACATAATATGCCCGAATACGGATTAATAGGCAGGCATCGTCACAGTGAAATATTAAACATCGGTACATTTAAAATCCGAGGAGCACTCATATCAAAGTAACCCCAACATATTCCACATTTAAAGAAAAGATAAAATATAAATACAATTAAGCATAACTTTTATAAAATGAATCGATAACTATGTAGGCTACATAAGTATAACAACCCGAAATTAATATACAAAAAGGACTCATTCATTCCGTGCTCCACAAGACATATGTGTTAAAATCAATGATTAATAAATAACATAAAGCGCTATAAATTATTCCAGTCCATCGGATTGCGACAGCCAAAAATTTCCAACTGTGAATCACAACCAAAACTGAAGACCTCCCTGCATTTGGTCTCCACCTTGGCAACTTTTTACCGTCAGTTATTGTGTTACAGGGACAAATAATCTTGAGCAACAGACAATGCTCACACGCAACAAAATATATGAACAATGAGGCACGGTGAAAATTTGTAAGAACATATCATCACACAACCACCCAAACGGCTGAATCAGACAATTCTAACTTGATATTGCTAACATCAGACACATAATCTACGTGCTATCAGATGACAAGTAATGGCAATTATATTCCCGACCATTACGCAATAATTATGACCACTTCATTATATACGCAGTTTAGCTTCGTCATTACAATGCTTATCATTGTTGGTAAAGGCTCGTGCTTATTGTTAAATATACCAAAATCAGTGCCTTATCCATAGCAAATCCAGTCGAAAAATACCTCAAGTGAATTTTCTTTCAGAGCTACAAAATTATTTCCAGATTTTTTATAAAATAACAATAACAGTTCACAGCGACGGGTAAACGCGGTAAACCTATGCAATAGTGTATCCCAATACGTGG
>JASANE010025743.1:0-34698 GCA_030248225.1 Trileptium ribeirensis
CCTGCAACACCTCAGGCTTCACCAGACGCGTCAGTACAGACTTGAGCATGCTCTGAATCGATTCAAATAGAAACGGGAACAAAGGTTTCGGAGTCTGGAATCTAGTTCAAAAGGGTTCGAGAAGAAGTGCAACAGAGTTGAAGAAATGAAGTTTGGCCTCAAGAAGCTTGTCGTTGAGGCTGGACTCCAAGGATGTGAAATTGGCATTGACGGGCTTTGGCTTCATCTTTTTGACGTAGATGAGGAGAAAAGGCAGCATTTTTTGAACACGCTCGCATACCTTCGTGTTCTCAGTCCACCGGATTTGACAAAACTTGAGCGGGAATAGACCTGAGCCAGTCGTGTCAGTGTGGATCCTGAATGTGCGGGGGAGTCTTTAAACAACCAATAAACTGAGCGAAACAGACTGTTGAGGCGCCATGCTGATGCCTCATGCCCGGACTGAAACGCTCCATTGACCACATGAAGGCCGCAGCTACCGGTGTCAATTAAACTACCTCCATCTCCGATTTCATTTCCCTATAAAACTTCCAGTTTACCGTCGGCCCGTCCATTGAAATTTGGAGCACCTTGGATACTGGCAACGTCCGAGGCCGAAGTTCTTGAACCCCGCCGTTAAATCGCAGGCCGATGAGCGTGTGAGAAATACTGAAGATAAATACCGAGAAGCAACCTGTTGCGATTTACAGTCCCAGAGTCGTACTGCCATGTCCATTTGACACCGCTGAGATATGCGGTTCAACGCTTCATCGAAGCAAATAACGAAGCATTCACAATTCGAAAGAGATGATACGAGAACATTCTTGAAAAACGGGGACAATCCATAGCTAATGTAATAAGCTATTTTGTCGCGACCAAGGGAAAACTGACTAGCAACAGCGCTGTCGCCGAATATCGCACGGAACAGTTCATTCAAACCTTCTGAGCTACGATGGGAGTGGTGACTGTAAACACTTTTCAGGCACCACAAGATCTCAGCCTTCGCGGTGTCTTGCCGAATATACATGTGTTGAAGGTAGCCAGTTCTCGACGCGGATGACAATGATGGTGATTCGGTAGGTGGTGGCACTGAGGGGGACTCGCCGATAGATGACGCTGAGGGGGAATCGGTGGTAGATGACGCTGAAGAAGTAGCATCGCTGGTGCTCGGGCAGGAGCAGCGCAATAGACTTGCGACGGTCGGCCGCTTTTTCATCAATTGTTCACGTGCTACATGTCCCTTGTACTTTCGATGGCTATTGAGTGCCTGCACACATATTACTGAGGCTGAACACCTTCGGGCAAATAGAGCATCCAGCTTTATTTGGGTCGCCGACTACTGCGTGCAGCCAGGGATGGAAATCGGGAAAACGTTGGGGATCGAGCCATGATTGCTGAAATTTAGTTGGTGGAGCTGTCTTTGGCCCGGGGTTGCGCTCAATGCCAGCCATTTGTAGAAGAGTACGGATCAGCGAGACTGGCATGGGCTGATCCCAATCCAAAAACACGAGCAAAGAGTGACGAACGGCATAAGACATCTGAAACAAAATGAAAAATTTCCGGCTTTGCGAATTCTTAGTTTGGGAGAAATGATTTATCTGAATTCGCACGGTAATCTCGGAAAAAATCCCAGGTTTTTTCTCAGAAAATCCCAGGTTTTTGCCTTTTTTTCACTACGGGCCTCGAACTCCCAGGTTTTCCCAGGTTTGTCGTCGAATCCCAGGTTTTCCCAGGTAGCGGGCACCCAGCAATTCCCTGCCATTATAACTTAGCAACCAATACATATTTCTATGAAGCCAAGCTGTTAGTATTGTAATGCTCAAATAGATCAAAAGTTTAAATTAAGCCTAGGCAACGAAAAGCGATCTTTTCGAACGTGCATTCAGTTACAACAACAACAAATTTTATTAAAAATTTAGGCCAGTAGTCGAGAGATGAGCGCAACGGGGGTTGCTCTGGCGGTAAGGCCGACATATTGAGCACAAAACTGAGGCAATGGCTTACTAATCCTTGTTACTGGTAACAAGAACCAATATGCATTAAGAATTTATAAAACAGAAGAATATATATAATTACAAAAAGTTTATATCTTAATAAGGTTTAAACAGAAAGGGAGCAAAATCTCCACTTACATCTGAGTTATAGGTTTCTGTCGTACTTAAGGAGATTTTCAAACCTTGAGTTTTTAAGAACATTTCTAAATTTGAGGCTTTGGCAAAGACGTCTGCAGGCTGTTTGTTCCACTGGTTTATAATACGTGATGGAAATTTATGGTCCAAAACTGTGGTTTCAGCTCATTTTTTTCGTAACATTGCCTGATGATTTCTGGTGATCGTAATAGTATTATATTCAAAAATAATGAGCCGCGCTGTCTATTTCTTTATGAAGGTATTACCATTTATTAAGCGTCGTTTTTCAAGCAGTTCAAGACCTAAATGGCGTAGTCTATCGTTGTAAGATACCATTTCTAAACCGGCTCTAGTAAAAATTCTGCGGGAGTAGTATCGATGCACTGTCTCAATAATATCGATTTCGGTGAGAAAAACAGGTGACCATTGAACATCTGTCGAGACCCAAAAGAGAAGCCCACATGGTATCCTGCCAGGTCCTGTCGTTTGTCAGACAGCTATCAAAATCAGTGATAAGCTATCTCCTGTCTGTCAGAGGTTCGTTAATTTTGGTATAAAACAAATTTTAAAACTGTAGACAAAGACAAAACTGTATACTGTTCTAAGTGGTTTATAGGACAAATTGTCGTATCAAAACTGTGTTGTGAATTTTTAGATGTACAAATGTTTGTCAGCAGAAGCAATTATAGTAAATTTATATTAGCTCATCTAAGTTACTACTTTTTACAAGATATATGCTTTTAAGGCGTAAGTCAACCCGATTGCTTCTGCTTATATATAACAGTGGCACAATATATAGTGCTATACAAAATATCACATGCATGCGACATGCCAATTATTTGTTACACTCTATGATGCGGAGATTTATAGCTCATTTTAAATTTACCACACTACCGCACTCAACTGTCATGGACAGCACTTGCCTAAATATATTTATGAAGAAATCTAAAGAAACTTTAACAGGAACTGTCAGCGGTAAACATGCGTTTTTACAACTATCGAACAGATAAACTAGTTGCGAACTTAAAATGCAGCTACATAGAATTATATTTCACATAAGAATAATGACACAAGTGCGTAACAGTATTAATGCCTAGATTACAATTAGCACAAGAGACGCCTGTCAACGATTTTGACCCCAACCAGGTATCTTGTCATTGATGTGCATGTGTGCCGGTAGGCTTTACTTAAAGCTCTGGAATAGAAGGATCATGAACTTATTGCTTCCAACAGATAGGAAAGTTTCCTCTGTGAAAATTTTGATGCATTTCTGATGTTAAATTATGATGCGGACCGGACCGGTCCGGTAACTGTTACCGGTCCGACCCGGCTTCAATAGTGGTCCAGTCCGGTTCGGTGCGGTCCGATCCGACCCCGGACCGCCGCGGCCGGTGCGGTCCAGCGCCGAATATAAAAATTCTAGTTTGTTTATTCCAAAATCAGCAGAACCCAAAATGTTTGCCTATTACTAAACGGAAATCGTGATACGGCCGCGGTTTGTTAATGTAGTATTACAAATTGAGTGTAAAGACTACCCTAGCATAACGCTCCTGATGTAGCAGGCCATTATAGTTATTTAAAATTAAAGCTATGTCTATCAATCCTCCGGCCTTGACAACTGCTTTTTTGCACTTTAAACATTTAAACTCCGGCTCTTCAGTTGCTCGCGCAGTAAAGTACTTGTACACTACAAGGCGATATTTCGTACGATCAGAATCATATGCTGATATGTCAACACGTTGAGTATTATCTTGTATAGTTTCGTGCTACATTGTGAACGAACTTCATGCTGTTTTATTATATTAAAATACATACAGATATGCCTAAAATAGAATAATGTTCATTTTATGACGTGAAAAACCTATGATAGCACTGTACAATAAAATAGATCAAGAAGATTACGCATCATTTACCTTAAGATGTGTGCGGAGGGTCGAATTTTGTCGCAGTCTGCCGCTGCTCTAAACCCATACTTGGCTAGTCGCGATCAGCCAGTTTGACATTTTTTGGGCCGAGCCGGACCCTACAAATATATTTAGCTAATAGTACATCGAGGCTGATAAATTGTCACAAGGGCCGGAATCGGCTCCAAAAGCAAGAAATTTATGACGATAAAACATGCTTCCAGTTACTATAGCATAATTTTGATGCATAAAAGAACGTGTTTTACCTAGCTACTAGGTTGGCTTCTAAATGGCGCTTATTGAAAATAGCGATATTTACGTATTTATGTTACCGGCATTTATGCGTCCTGCATTAACTACTACTAATCTTGCCTATTTTGGGCCTACAGCGAAATATTTTCGGCGTAACATAATCTGCTAAACAGAATGTAATAAATAATTTTTCAGTAGTTCGCCGCGGCTATCAAACCCTCAGACATAGCTACTCCCGGCTCGTACAAACATACTAGCATAGCTTAGCTATTTATTTTATTTATGAAGTTATTGAAATAATTATGCGGTTCGCCTAACATGTATGTTCTTATTCAAATTTCGGAATAAACATAATTTGGAATACCAAAACTGCCATCAACTCCGCCAACGCAAAAATAAAAAAAACATAACACAATGAAGTTGAAGCATAAAAAATAAAACCATCAATAATGCATGATGAGTCACCATAAGTTGAAGCGTTAACACATTTTTGACGGTGAAGTGACAAGGGAGTTTAATGCAAATTATCAATTTAGTGTTCACTGCGGTTAAGCACGAGCGGTCCGATCCACAACCTCAGCGGTCCGGTCCGCGGTATCAGCGGTACAGTCCGTTCCGGGTCCGGCCCGCATCACTATGTTGAATACATTGCCAAATTCATTTTGGCTGGGTGGATTACTTTGAACATTTAAAGTTCGACCCTAAATATGACTGAAGAACGTTTATCGTGCGCCATGTTCGACTCAGTGTACTGTACGCGTTCATTTCCAATATTACCATACTGGGCAAGGGCTTAATCCTTAAGCTACAAATTCATAATTTGGAAAAGACGAGAACAGTGTCAACGCTGGACTAGCTCATTGTTTGCCAATTTTGTAACTTCTTCAGCATGTAGCTAACTTGCTAAATATCAGAAACACAAAAGTTCTTCGATCAAATACCTTATACACCACCATGCTGTGGGATGGTGGTAAAAAGATTAGTTGATATATTAATACAATACGGAATGGCGTCAGTCCTATCCCCTTGACGATTCAATTTACAGTCATCCCCGACAGCCGACGAATTGACTTGCGCGGCGATTTGACAAGTTTGTCCGAGTACGCGTGCGACCGGGTATAGACATGCCGAATTCTGATACAGTAACATCAAATTTTCGATTAAGAGCTAGAATACATTTGTTGTTCGGGGTTGGCAAAGACGAATAATGGCACCTTCAGACGAATTGATGCATTTGGAGTGCAGACATTCTGCCGTAACTTCGTCGCTAAGAGAAAGGTACGAATTGGTCATGTAGTTAGTAAAGTCTAAGTATAATACTTGCCTATAACGAATAAAAAATCATAAAATTGTCTCAAGTAGTTGTTTTACTTCTGGGACACCCTGTACAACAGTGGAAAGAATTGCGTAGGTATACGTTGTGGCACATATACCCCATGTGACGGGCTTCTTGGCGAAATAAGTGTTGTTAAATTTTGAGTCTAATTGTGGCGTGCTAAAAAATTCACAACCATACTAGGCTTTCTAACCTTAGATCAGTGGCGTAGCGAGGGTATGGTGCGCCAGCGGGCTAGCCAAAACTTTGCGCCCCTACTCGATGATTTAGACCGCCGCAGTGGCGTATCGAGGATTTCACGGTGGGGGTATCCGTAGCACCGAAGCCGAGCCCCGCAAAACCACAGGCGCCACCCTCTTGCTATCTCATCCACAAGAGGCGCTGTGCCTCTGCCCCCCCGCGAGACGCCGCACGCGCCTCCACTCTGCTTACAAAAATTGGTGAAATTGATAAAAATTGGCAAAACTCAGGTGAAAATTTGTCCAAAATGGGAAAATTAGCAAAAATAAAAAAAAAACTATTTTATATTAACAAATCTTAAAAATTTCGCAAAATTTATCCACCCCTATAAGCCCGATGCGGGGATACGACCCATGATGGATTTCCCTCGATTCACCCTTGTGGCGTCCCTGCTAAATGCAATATTTAAGCCTCACAAATTTCGCACCCCCAACTAAATATTTTGCTTGTCTTATTTAATAAACTATTTTACGCTCGAAACTTTTGTGCCTCCTACTCAATAATTTTGCACTTCCTGCTTAATAAAGTACTTTCCGCTAGAAATTCTACGCTTCCCTATTTGACAAATTTCTGCACCCTACTAAACTAGTAACTGTATCGAGATTGCAGAACGTAGTGAAGCATAAGACATCACTTAATCGAAAGTATACAACGCTATGCAACAAAAAGGTTGTCGGGGCGCATAGTCTACGCTACGAAGAACGTTTGCATTTTCGGGGCTTACAAAAACTGTCCGCGCGTCGTTTACGCCAAGTCCTAATCTTTCTATATAAATTTATGGATATTCTAATTATATCCACTGGATTATATGTTTTGCTCAGGGAAATCATACAAGAGGTCATGTGTTTAAATTGTGTGCGCCAAAGTCTAAGTCGAAAAAATCGAAAGTTAAGATAAAAATAACCTTGGCTCCGTGAAGCATACTGAAATTAGGTTAAAACCCTCATTTTGCCCTCTGACCCCGAACGCTGGGATCGCCATACCGCCGTACCTATGGAATCATGCGTCGTTCAGAAAAACGAACACCGGCAATGAGTTTTCCATGCCCAAAAACCACTAACTAAAACATTGAATGTTAACATAAAAATAACCTTGCTACCTTGAAAGGTACTAAAATGGGCTAAAACTCATTTTGATCTCTGACCCCGAACCAAGGAGGAGCCATACCCTCGTACCCCTAAAACCATGGGTCGCACAGTTAAGTCAATGAGTTCCCCATGCACGAAAATCTCCAAGTAAAAGTTTTCAGCGGCCCAAAACGTCAGAACAAATTTTCTAATTTGGGTCAACGAACCATGGGGTGCCATACCTCAAACCCCATGAACCGGAGCCTTAATCGAAAAAGAATTAAGGCATCGGCATTTATCATTTTGCTATAAAATAAAACCAACCGGACAAAAAAATTCGAAACTTCAGATAAAAATAATCTTGCCTCCGTGAAAGGTACTAAAATGACGTAAAAAACCTTTATTTTGCTCTCTGACCCCGAACCTTATGGGCGCCATACCCCCGTGCCCGTACCCATGGGTCACAGAGCAAAACAAACACCGGCAATGAGTTTCCCATGCCCGAAAACCCCCATGTGAAACTTTTCAGCCGCTCAAGTCGTCAGAACAAATTTTGGAATGTTCAGTCGAGGAACCATAGGGGCACCATACCACAAAACCCATAACTCTAGAACCGGAGCCTTAATCGGAAAATAAAAAGGCATCGGCATGTATCATTTTACTATGACATAAAACCATCTAGAGAAACAAAATTCGAAAGTTAAGATAAAAATAACCTTGCTTCCATGAAGGGTACTAAAATGGGGCAAGAAATCCACATTTGACCCCTGACCCACACTACAAATCAAAAAATGCTCGGGGATGTGCACGGTAAATTGACTATGCCGGTTCGAATGAGCACAAGATCATGAAAATCGGTTAAGTCTTTACCGATTTGAAAGCTGATCACACACACAGACGGAACTTAAAAGATTTCACCCCTGCAAAACACAATCTCCACTACGCATCACTACGTTCTGATAAACTCAAAAAATGTTAACTCTCTACATAATTACGCTCAAAATTGTTACTCTCCACTAACTTTTTGATTTTGTATTTTGGCACTCCAAATTTTCATTATAATCATCCACCCGTAGTCGTCCGTGCCGACCGTAGAAGTGTCTTCCTTTATAACCTACAGTTCGCCATCCCGCTCTGTTCTTCGCTGCCTCGGTACAGTGATCACCGTTCCTGGACGTCCAAGAGGTTATGTTGCTCATCCAGTTCGTCTTTGGCTTCCCTCTCGGTCTGTTGCCTTCAACCATGCCTTGGGAGCACCGAGTGACTGAGTGTGTGATGCTTTCGAGACACATGGCTAAGCCACTGTAGCTTCCTTCTTCTTATTGTCTCCAGGAGAGGTTCGTGACGCCCGATCATAGATGTTATGCGTTGCGGTACTTCTACATTCGTGACAGGTAAATTTTTGGCAGCATCTAAATAACCGTTGTGAAAGTAATTCATGCCTAAAGGCGTGAAAAATAAAAAATAATTTTACGTTTCAAAACTCGGAATTATTTTTGCTTGCAATATTGTTGAGGCAAGTGGCCGTCGGGAGTAGTACGTGAACGATATTAGGGAGGGATTTGTTAGACATTTCCATTATCAGCAACATATATTCGATACTTCATTGGGTTACTAGGATCCCCGTTTTACATATTACAATGATGACAGCACGGCGCCACATGTCCGGTAACATAAAGTTTTTATGTTTCAAATATTATGCTAATACCACCTATTATTTTATGCAGAAAGCAGAGGTAGTGAAGATTACTGCCTAAGGGGCAGTCCCCAATACGCCATATTCCCCACGTGCGCCGAAAGAGTGGGAAAATTTTAAATTTTGCGAATATTGGCAAAAATTAGGCGAATTTTGGCAAAAATAATTACTGCAGATATTTCCTTTTATCTATAAATTTTAGTGTGACTATTTCGTGTTTACGAGCATTTTTGTTGCCGGAATACATAGAGACTAGCTGAGATACCGGGCGCGGCCCGGGCGTGGAAAAGTATTGCGGCATAGTATCCTGTGGAATTGATTAGCATTACCTATTGATTAGCATTAGCATTACCTATGTGAGTTTTTTTGCGTTGGTTATATTGAAGATTCGAAATGTGCGAATTCTCCAAACTCAATGAACTTAATAGACAACCTTGTTCAGGAATGATCCAGAAAAACGGACTAACTTTGGCTATCATCTGTAATCATGCCGTAAGTCGTTCTCATCATTGTGAACCAATATCAGGCTTTCGTTCAGGCGATACTATAAAGAACTTACATACAGACAGAGCATATGAACTCTGGTTTCTTTTCAAACCACGCAAAAATGATTCGCTTAATACACACATTGTGACCTACGATGTGTTCGCTTGACAAATGACCATTTTGCTACACAGGACTGTATAAAATGTTTGTTGTTTTTTTGATATTTCCTTCTTTTTCGCACGTCCCTCCGTAAATATTAACGTCCGAATGCAGTTCACGTGGTACAATGTGACCTGCTTGACGATGCTTGTGAATTGAGATTTAAAGCAGTGCTCTCAGCTCAGCCAACTATGCGATGGATTTGTCGAAGACAGTTATAAACTGAAATGCCTATGTCCACCCACGTCCTCGCATCGACGGCAAGGACCGGACGCTATGCGCTTCCGGCGCAACGCAAAATAACATTTAGGCATTAGGCAAAAATAGATTAAAAAATTAAGTTGACACTTAGGTATAGCCATGACTTGTATAGTCATCTACCTACTCATAATAAAGATTAGCCCAAATGTCCACCCAAAAAAGTACGTCCAGCATTTTGAAAAAAATTTAAATGTTGGACTGCGCCGAATAAACGATCGACCGCCATAGCAAACGGAAAAAACTAAAAGAGAAAACGATTACGTGTGTTGACTATAAAAACTAAAAAATGAGTTTCAATTCGGTAGTAATAATTATACGCATCCGTATATTTTGAATACACAACATTTACACAAATTCCCTATACAAACTGGATCTATACTACACTTCTCATCATAAAATGTTTAGCCACACAAAAGTAGCTTCGGCGTCTTGTAACTGTGTAGAAAAACTGTGTTACAGTACGCTTGGGCGATGTCGCTACTACCAGCCGGTCGCCACTACTACTCCAAAAGGCACAGAAACGTGAGCAGCGAAGGACAAAAAAGATTAAAGGAGGATGTTACTTATCTTATTCACAGGCACAGCGCTTATTCTTTTCATTGCACTACATTATAGATCATTACGACCATGTAAAAGAGATTAAGTAAAGAAAAATACTATACCAAACAAAGTGACTCACACTGTCTCTGGATCGACGCTTGGTGGCAGAAGCCGCCGTGGACCGACCCAAATTACCACATCTTCGTCTTCTTGGCTTTTGTAAAGGGAATTCGAAAATAATGCGCAAAATGTGAATGAATTATGAAAGAGTGAAAAGTTGCGTCATAAAGAGGTAAGTGCGCGAATAAATAATTGCATCATCGCACAATGATGATTGCATGAAGGTTACGTTTATGAGTGACAGTAAATAACTAAGGAAACGCTACGCTAGAGGCAAACGCTTGCACAGCGGTGGAATAGAACACGGTCCTCCTGCTGAATAGCGGTGGAATAGGACACAGTCCTTCTGCTGAAGGGTAGACTTTCATATATATATATATACTATCACAATATATATAGGTGGTAGAATAAAACACGGTCCTGCTGAAGCGTCGCAAGCTGAACGACTACGCTAATGCAGACATCCAAAAGTGCATCAATTAACTCAGTACTTAAACTAATACAAATTAGCTAACCCCAAACTATTTTTATACCCCCTGGGGGTTTAAAATATGTTTGCCACCTAATTTTGACTTTGCTGATTCAGAATATATATGGGTTGTGGGTGTATCTATATTACTTTTGACATAGTCCAGACATTCAGACAAATAATAAATAAACGAAAATTCCTCTCCTCTTATATATATTAGATATTGCAAATTATCTCTACTGTTATCCACGACGTAGATTTTTTACATCATAAATAAAATGTGCTACATATGTAAGCATCACTATACGTTACAAAATTTAATAGTACAATACAATAAAAATGCAGAAATCATAGGGTTACACCGGATAACACGGTTGCAGGTATTAGAGACTGCATTGGGTTGAGCCGACTTGATGAGACTCTAACCTAATCCCGACCCGGGGCATCCTATAGCGGGCTATCAAAACATTTAAACTATTATCCGTAATTTGACTGTGTGGTGGTTTTCCGCAAGTGTTTTATCGAACACTGACTGGTTGGACGATAAGGAGATGACCAACATCTCTTACGAAGACTGGTCCTTCAAATGTATGTACTTTCAACATATTTGGCAAAATTAATCACCGACTCGAAACCATACTAGTTTAAACACCATACGATTGTGGTTTTTATTTTATTGTGCCAGTTAATGTTGAACTATTTTCTTCTTCTTCTTCTAATACAAATAACTTTTATATACTAGCAAATCTGATAAGCCATCTACAATTTATGTCCTCAGTGTAGTACTTATTACGTTCAGTAATTTAGCATTGATCAGTCAGCCAGTACTATCAAGCTCATTTGAATCCGCAATACACGCGTTGACTGTCACATCATTCACGAGGCTGCCCGCGTAAATAAATATCAAGCGCTAAAAGTACAGTAGATTTACCATATTCTGGTATGAAAAGAACGATTCTCGATTTTGCACAGATGCTCTAACTCTAAATCTCACAAATCACTAAAACGTAGCATATGCTCGCAGTAAAACTGCATGATCGTAGTATTAATAATATCTAGGAAGAAATAAACCAAACGCGCAGCGCTTAACAACAAATTCCCCCCACCCACTGGATATTATAAAGACCTTAGTGTCATTACAACAAAAGGCCTTATATATTGAATGAACTGTAGGTATACTCAATAAACATACTATTTCGCTGCTTTTTAACAAAAACGTAACAACCTTTTGGGAACTTACAAAGCTTACCTAAGACTACCGCTCGAGGATTCCACGCGAGTGTGGTCAACGTATTTCATAAATGATATCCATGCTATCGAACGTTTGCAGCGGTACTCTTGTCGCATATTTATATCAAGGCAGGCATGCATTCAGTCATGATCATACAAAAATTTATGAAATTGGATATGTCAATGCAAGCAGTTAATAATACGTATGTCATCGTGTTCATTTCAATTTCCAAATTGTTTTTAAATGTTTGCATAATGATACTGATCTACAAATGGATGATTTTTTCGGTATTCACATTCCAATGTGAGAGACTTTTTGAAGCTGTATAAACCAAAGCCTCGTATAAATATACCCACGCACTTTTTTTCAAACCGCGTAACAACTCATGGACTTCAATACCTGAATGTCTTAATAACAATACTCTTGGTGGAGCAAATAGCCTAAATGCGTTTCGGAAATTCCTGAACCTGAATGTCTTAATAACAATACTCTTGGCGGAGCAAATAGCCTAAATGCGTTTCGGAAATTCCTGAACCTGAATGTCTTAATAACAATACTCTTGGCGGAGCAAATAGCCTAAATGCGTTTCGGAAATTCCTGAACCTGAATGTCTTAATAACAATACTCTTGGCGGAGCAAATAGCCTAAATGCGTTTCGGAATTTCCTATAACTGGTACATTTAATTCGCCTGAAATTTGATAGGCACCTATGAATCAGATGTAAGTAGCAGTATTCACCCATTTGTTTTATATACGTATTTAGTTTGCTGAAGTTAATTTAGTATTTTGTTTTTTTATTAATGCGTACTAATAATGCGTTTGCAGTAATCCACTTTGTTGTTGTAAAAATGACGTCTTCTTAACCAACAAACAGTGAAGTATATGTTACTCATTAGGCCACTGCTTTAATAGACTTTCACAGGTGTTGTCACCATGTTACTTAAGAGACTCAGATATACTGGAGTCAGTTACTTTACGTGCATTCAACCTTGCATACGGTTATTCAACCAGCACCGATTGGAATCGTTGACTACAACAGTTTGAATCTCTCAAAGCATTGTGCCAACTTCTTTTATTTATTGAATTATGGTTCATGTTTTCGTTGATTTCTGAATGTCAGGAACTGTCTAGATATCTAAAGTTGTTCATACCATAGAACAGTCTAAATAGCTAGGCAAAACTAAATTCAAATCACTCATACTGAAACATTTTTGAAGCTGGTGATATTGACGCGTGAAATATTTCGTTGATAATAAACCATAGTATGTCGGCCCTTAATATCAAATCGTTGAATTCTTCTCAAGAAAGTTAATCTCAGTAAATTTGTTCACGATAACTTGTGACATTGACGCACCTGTGCAGTCTTACTGATCGTATGTCCATCCTATACTTGAACAAGAAAGTCAAGTTTGGTAACCGCATTATATCTTGAAAATATATAACTTAGAAAAATGCAGTATTACTTCACACACCGAGTTGCTGCACGCGCTGATTTCCAAAATGTCATATCCTGAAAAATTAACACACGTTGAGTTAGAACAGCGGGAGTTCCGCCAATTAAAACACGATATTGTCATGGCTTTTAAGTATATGTCATGAAATTGACGGTTTTAGACCTATCGACGCCTGGGATCACGTGGGCCTGAAAGCGTGGTTGAAGCACCAAACAGTTACAATTTCAGAAGCCTTTTAGATACGACAGACTTAAGCCGCTTTTTAAAGTATAGCAGGAACCTAAAGTGGTATTTGCTACCTTTCTGATTTCAGCTTTATTAAACATAACATCACCTATATTATTATACTATACCTGCATACCTATACTATGCCTATACTATACCTGCATTATTATTACTTGTATATATGTATACTTATATAACCATTTTTGTAATATCTAATAAATGCGAGAGCGTAATAGGAACCTTAAACAGACAAAGCGTTTTTGATCTATTTCTCTTAAGCATACATTTTCTGCATATGTATTTTAAAAAGGCAAAGTTGTAGTTTTTGTAACGTTGATAACGTCAAAACGTAAGTGACGCGTTGTGTTGTTATCTTATACGCAATGCAAGCGTATAAAGCCAGGCAAGATATGAAGCAGTGAACTAAATTATCTCGCAATGATTGCTCAAACGCCTGATGCAACAGTCGTTACGCTGATTTATAGGATGTCGCTATGCTATGTGTAAATAAACTTTCTGTTGTAAAGTTTGCCGCATATTTCGTGCACACTATATTGTAAATGTACCAAAACAATGTCAGCATCTCCACCAACACAATAATCTCATTTCACGACGAACGCACAAAGCAGAAACAACACGACACAGTTGCCCTCAGAAACAGCATACACAACCAGCTCAAAAAATAACACAACACACAGCAACAACAAAAACAACACAACACACAGCAACAACAAAAACAACACAACACTCAGCAACAACAAAACTGATTCATATTAAAAACACAACAGACTGAAACATTCATATCCATTTAGCTCAGCACAATGAACAACAGCAAAGCGAAAGCAGCAACAACAGGCACAACCATAAACTTCAATACCTGTAAGAGAAAATAGAAAAAGAGCGAGTTGTCAAAACGGAACACAAAACGATACAACGCATTGGTGAACTAAGTAAGGAAATGCACTTCTTTATATACTTTATGAACTCCTGCAGGAGTAGTACAACTACTACTCCCACACACTTTCAGTATCCAATAACAAAATTATCCCGACCGTTTCATCGAATCCGAATAAGGCGCTACAGTACCACCGCTTCGCATGACAGCCAATTGAAACTGGCCGCTACGTACACATCTATCAAAAAATTTTAAAATATATTTGTTTACGTGCAAAACAACAGAAACTAGCTCTGTTTGACTAGTCACTGTATAAATTTAATGTAGGGCGATAAAAATAGATTTTACACTCTAGGTTCAATGAATTAGATACTCGAGTGAACGGAATTCAATTGCACTTCTGATACAATTTATTACGGAAATAATGATACCAGCGCACATTGTGAATTGATTTCAAATGAATTAGTTGTACGTTTGCACGTGCTTTGTTATTCGCTCGCTTTGCAATACTGTTTTTAAAAATATTCGTCGGCAACGTCCACGACAAAAATTTGGACCCATCAAAGTTACGAATCTTTGACATAATACAAATGGTATAATTTCACGACCTATGATGCAGTCCGAACAACCGCACATTAAAAATCGGATACTGCATAACAGTAGTCAACATTAGCTGCGGCAGACCTTGTCGATACGCGTATCCACTCAAATTTACGTATCTGAGACGTTAAAATTAAGTACCGTAATTACCATTTATATGATTGTAGGTTGTGAGTGTCGATAATACTTTGTATATGTATAAATGAATTTAAACAGTGAAACGGAGTACACGACTTTCATGTTCAAGACAATCTTATAGCTAGAAAATGTATCAGCCAGCGTCGACTCGACCGCTATCAGACCGGTTCAAGTTACCCGTGTGAAGTGCTTCTACATTAACTTAATAATTTCAGGATTAAGTCAGGGTACGACGACAAAAGACTGATTGTAATTAGATGTCTCAAGTTACACCTAACTTTCATAAGGTCATGTTTCATACATTCACATTAGAATGGTATAGTCATGGGCGGCGATCCCTAAAAATAGTGGGGGGCTGAGCATCATTTTTCTGTAGTTCTTATCCCCGGATCTTGATTTTTGGGGGGATGCAACCCCATGATCCCTCCCAGAATTGGAGCCCATGGGTATAGTACACGTGTTCAATGTCAGTCCTCTAATGTTAACTACCCTCCGCTTATAGAAAAGAAGTATAGCCCATTATATTATTTTGCCGCAAGATCTAGTCCCCTGCACTAGTTGTGCCTTTTACTACTTTTGACTGTGTCCAAACTTAATGTATCGACCGTGTATAAACGAATTTCGATACCTTTCTGAATTATAACTTGTCGCGGTTAGTATATTGACATAGCTCGGCGTTAAGATCAAGTTCTTTTTTGCTCCTTCAAGTGTCTGTCGAATATAGCAGCTTTACTGCTATGGTGTCGGGCAGGGATAGCTCAGTCGGTAGAGCTCCAGCCTGTGGTTCCACAGGTAAGAGATCTTGGGTTCGATTGCCAACCTACCCAACTTTTCACTCCATTCCAAATGCCGTGTCCATGCTGCTATTGCAGCCCAAATCAAAAATATGTTACTTTACAGTATTATTAGTGCCCGATTTTCGCGGTAGTTCGGAATTCGCCGACCGAGGGTCTTAGTACACATATACTGTTTGCACAAAATCATACAGGTACACAAATTATAACGCAAAATAAACTTATTACATAATATATATAATTTGCAGGTCACATATTATTTGTAACTATCGACCGATTAAAACCAACTCTACTGTTCTCTTTTTCCCCACGAATGCGCTTGCCTGCCTACACACAATTCACACATATCATACCACAACTCGCTCGCTCCACATCGCATAGAATAGTTGTTCAAAATAATATATGAGCGTCATTTGTGATTGAGAAATATACGCCGTCGCTGCAGCAAGACTGTGATCGCATCTATAATAGACAGCAATACACAGAGTGGCACGATATAATACGGCAGTATGACTCATAGTTGTGCTGTATGTATAATTATCGTTGTGTTTACCCTAGGTAATAGCAAATAGCCAAATACGCCAAAGACAAATGCGCTGGAATTATGGCTTAGTATCTTACGATATATTAATTAAGGCTATTGCGTTAGTAACATTAGTTTGCTGCTATGTAGTAATGGTTAAAAACAAGCGTTAATTTCGTGCAAACTCATTTAGTCATAATGACGGGTTATATAGCATTACATGCACCGACACCACTGGCACATTTCATTCGCTTTTCTCTATGAAATGCACGCAACGATAGTTAACCTGCTTCCGGTAAATGCCAAAAGCCGCAAAATTAAATTTCATCCAAATAATCGAAAGATAGACGTAACGAGGTTTGCATAAGGCGTTAAAGCCCTCATAGTTTGAAATGGGCAATGCAAAATTCTGTCAAGATCTTTTATTTCTTGTTCTATCGACGAACAGATTAAAAGCAATAAAAATGGAATAGATCAAACTAAGTCAAAGATAACGGATATTTGGAAGTAAGCCTGCCACTGAGCCAGTGAATTCTGAGTCAGATTAGACCGAATTTCAATTTGCAGTCAACGGATTGAAGGTGCTGTGTATATGTAAGAATGTATATGGTACGCCAATAGCAAATGTCAACTGATAAAATTGAATATACCTGCAAATTCATCGCATACAAAGCAATTCGACTTACATTCAGTTTAAAATTGACCAACAGAAATCATCAATGTAAAGGGTAGTAACACTTCATATTTTTTATAAAGCTTTCTTTTAAATTGCTGAAATTGCTATTGATCAACTTTAAGTAGAACAGTTGAATTGTTTGAAAAAGATTCTACTACAAACACCAACAATTCTCGCGGTAAAGCTGTTGACACAGCTAGAAACTTAGGTAATGGCATTGTTGTTGTTAAAAAAATTGAACACCGGAAGGCCATATTACAAGTGAAATCATTTATTCATAAGCGTATGAAATTTAAAGCAATAAAAGAATTGCCTACTACCATTGGGCTTTTAGTGCATTAAATTCCAAATACGTCATAATTTTAATCCACCAACAGAGCTATTGAATAAAATGATAACCCATAATAGTATTTTGTAGTAACTATATAGTCGCAATAGTAACTTTCATCGAATTGTGCGCTTTGTTACTTGTGGCCATTTAAACCTGAAGGCGCGACGCTTACTGTCGGAACATATTTCCAATCGTTTGAGAATCATCTTGTAGCACTTAGTGTATGGAGGTTTTTGTTATATAACTAAGTGCCAAGATCTTCGTTTCCCCGTTTTCAACTTTTGTTTTTTCGTTATTTGTTTCAAAAATAAAGTCCAATTTCAACGGTGGTTGGGAATTACCCAACCGAGCCTTGTAGTAATGTAGACTGGTGTTTAAAATATTTCTTCTATATGAAGTATGCACCGCATGATGAACGTTATAGGTTAAAGCAGAAACATGTGGAATACGTAGTATATTGTAATCGCCATAACTTAACACATTTGAAGATAACTCGATGAGCCCGGCCAAGAATTCAATCTAACGACTTTAAGGCACAATCGATACTACTTGTGCCATGGGTTAACCCAGTATGGGTGCCACATTGATGGCCAATATGTGTTTCATTATCTAGGACCAAGGTTCTATAAAAGATAAATGAATATTAACTCAAGGTACTAATGAATAAAAGTCAAACATGGTTAGCAATGACGACATATTGATATCCTAATAAAGCTACAGCTCAAATATACATTGATATTTATACTTATATTACGACGCCCGGACGATTCCCTTGATTCCACATAGAATACTTCGCTAGTTGCAAATTTTAATAAATTTTATTGTTTTTTGTCTAAAGACGGATACTTCGTTGTAACAGTTGGATTTTCTACCACTTGCAACACCCCAGTGGCATAGAAAAACCGCCTTAGCTTCAGCATGCAGTTTATTGTTCTTGCGCTGACTTATCTAATATCAATGTTTTAGAATATCAATAGGTTTAATGCCTGCGCGAATTTTTGAAAGAGACGTAGATAACTAATGGCTGTAATTGTGTCACGCGTAACCTCAACTGTAAACATTGCTTAATATTTTCATACTTCAGAATTATCTATTGTTACAGTTTACTGCTTGCTTTGTAACAGCTGGTAATTATTATAACGACTTAGATATAACCTTAAATCGTACGTTCGCAGGCCAGTTTGGAATCCAAAAATGTTTTTTTCGGGTTGCTATTGGTATATAGGCGGCGTATGGCTTGGTCTCAGTTTCATACAGAAAATGCAAGATTGCATTTTCGAATATTACAACAAATTTCGCCGATTTTACGAGGGAAATTTTATAGTGACCATATTCTTATCATAGAACCGAAATTTTTGGCTCCAAATTAAACTGCTCCAGTCTTATTCGGGAACAGTTGGTTTTAAAAGAGTTCTGCCTGGGAGAATTCGAGAAAATAAATCACACTTAGTGTCACTTTTCCCTGGTGACTTATGTTCGGCTATTGACGTACGCAGGGGATGATGCGTAACGTGTACGCCCTCCCATATTACAACTAAGTTAAAACAAATTTTTTTTGTTAAGTCAAAACGGTGCTTGCGGCGTGCACGAAACGTATAGCTAAAACTCAGCACAACTAAGACAGAAAATCTGAAATAACGACCATAAACTTGAGATAAAGCGAAAATTTGCTTATGCCGCGTGGTATAAGTGGAAAAATAACGCAGACGCTGTTTTGTAATTTTTTTTGACATCTGGCACGACTAACGACTCTACAAAACTGAGTTTGTATCAAACCTTGTCTATTGCAGCTATTGCAGATGCAACAGTTATTACAATCATGAATTTTGTTCAATTAATCATTTTATATTATATATGTTCGAAGCCGGCGTACTTTTTTAATAAATTTTATTCACATATATTAATAATATTGGTTGATGTAGTCTTTGTAGTCATAAAAAAATTGGGCCACTCATGTTATATGCTGTATGCTATATGGAATGCTATGTCAGGCCAGTGCATCTTTTACGAGCGAAAAGGAAAAGCATACCCTGTCTTGGTGTCTTGAGCCTCTTTTGGGCAGCATGTTTAACAACCGTGTTTCATTACGTTGTTTGCTTACTTGTTTATTTTACTTAACATATCTGAGCTATGACGAAGCTGTTCCTAGGATCCTTATAGGCTTCTCATGATGCGAGCTAATAATTACAGTCAGCAAAACGCGCGCTGCACAACAAACAGAGTTATTATTGTACTAAGTTGCACCAGAGCAACTACTCAAGAATGAGCGTCTCATGCGGTAATATTCCAGCTACAGTGCAAAATTTAAAATGTGCAATTACTACAGCAGTAAATCGCTTTTTACTTTGGGTTTAAAATATTCACTATAACAACACACTTTTTATTTACGCAGCTTTATTTTTAGTTTTGATAAGTTGGTCTGATAAAACGAACATTTCACTGTATGAGAATATTATCATGAAAGATCGTGAAGTACTCGATGAGAAGGGACACAGGGTTATGACATACGAAATTTCAGAGAACAACTGTCCGAACTAAAATCTATATATCACAACATTTCTTCTACCTCTGATTATGTGATAAAGCTCCTTTCCTGCTATCACTAATAGTTGGCATCACGTCTGGCCGCTACTTGCTCTGTCATGTCTGACAATTACATTCTGATCCGCTGCCCTGAAATGCTAGATGTTTTCGTTAAAGTTCGTTTCACTGAAACTGAAAGCATCGCCTATGTAATACCGTTGGGTTTACCCTTAGGTAATATATAACATCATTTTAGCAAAAATGAAGGTTTCAACCCTGTAATTGTTGATATAATTAACATGCCTCATACTATCTTATGTTGCAGGGAAGAGTAGGCGCCACATACGGACCATACATAAATTGTGATAGCTTCAATATTAAATAGAATATGCCATCACTGTAAGGGAGCCAGGTCATCCACAGACACACCCCTCCCCCGGTGCGCACCCTTCGTCGTCGCACACCCGAAACGTATGTGAAAACCCGCAAACTAAGGACACATTTGTTAACAAGTGGCATAAATTGGCAAAACTGGAAAAATCTTTTCAAGACGCTCTGCGAAACATTTTACAAAAATATTGGAGGTGGGAGGCAGCGATGCTAGAAATATTTGAGGGCCCCAGGTCTTTCTGGTGGCGGCGCCTTTCGAAACAATATCGCAGATTTATATACACTCGAAGGAGGAAAGGCACCCGATATAATAAGCTTGTAGTGACAAATCAAAGCAAAGTTTGTTATGTATTTTCAGGGATCAGGCTCAAACATTATCTACTAGCAGTAATAATGTGAAGTTTAATGCACCATTTGAATCGCATTAACAACTGAGCCGAATGCTGACAAAATTGGCATAGTTCGAGCTAAACACATTAAGTTGAAATCCTAAGTCTCAAGAGAAAAGTTATTTTCGAAAATTTTCGGGTAAGTAAAAAATCACATAAATTGTAACGTAGTTGCCTTAAATATGATTGTAACGTAGGTTTTTAACCGAGTCGACCAGTAGATTCAAACGGTACCAAGACCATTGGTTTAGGTATCATTCAAGTTAAGATGTGTGCTGCACGGACGAATTAGTCAGTGTGACATTTTTGGGTCGAGCTGGACCGCACAAATATATAAGGTGTTAGTAATGCGAGGCTGATAAATTGTCACAAAGACCAGAACCGGCTCTAAAAGCCAGAAATATATGACGACAATGGAAAATTACGAAAGAATAAAAATTTGTGATACATATGGTCATGTATCCGTAAAACATCCTTCCAGTTATAATAGCATAATTTTCATCTATGAAAGAGCGTGTTTTATATAGCTACTAGGTTGGCTTGTAAAATGCGCTTAAACAAAATTTTTAAAAATAGCGATATTCGTGTATTTATTATACCTGCATTTATGCGTCTTACATCAATTACTACTAATCTTGCTTTTTTGGGCCAATAGCTAAATATTTTCCCAGTAATACAAATTGGTAAACTGAATACAATAAATATTTTGTAGTAGTCCGTCCCGGCTATAAAACCCTGAGACATAGCCACTCCCGGCTCGTACAAACATACTAGCATAGCTTAGCTATTTATTTTACTTAGGAAGAGCCGGATGTGGCCGTGCCTTTTTGTCACGAGCCAGAACTGGCTCTGTGACAGAATTCGGCCCTAGGTGCACACATATTAAGGCAAATGATGTATTATTTCAAAATTAGAATTTTTGGGCTAGAGGCCTATAGCCTAAAGAGTCTATTTTGTTATTGCAGATTATAACTTGTTAAAATGTGCTCTGATTTGGCTCATATGTTCATAGAAATAATGATTTCGTTAGGTATATACATAATAAAGCGTGTAATCATTAATGCTCCCCTACATAATGTATCTAAGTAAAATTAAATTAATGGTACAAACTCAACGGTCTTCTCGTAGTATCTAGTATAATAACTCCTAACTATTGTCGACAGATTCCGGCGAAAACACATCGTACATTTACGCGCAGTGTGTTTCGCTTTGTAAATATATGTAGCATCTTTTGTTATAAGAAATTATAGTTGTAGCATACGCAGCAGTGCGTTCATAGATTTGTACGTGCGTTTGTGACGAGTATAAACAATAGCCATACTACAAGTTTGAACTACTTATCGTACGTATAAATGTGTGATCACGCGATTGCAGTTTGTTATATACTGACTTGTAACATAGCCTGCCGGTCGCTCAGACATAATTATATAGAAGAACCGCTTTAACAAGTAAAGCATCATTACCTGATATATAAGTCATTGTCGCATCGTTTGACAAAATATCACTTTTCTAAAGTCGGTTGCCACTAACTTATGTCGCAGCTGCTGCTAAGTTCATTGAAAATCCTTGCTTAACCAGAGAACAATTACCACACGTAAATATCTGTTTGCTAAATGTGTTTGATGTAATGCTTAGAAATTTATAACATGACCAAAAAGCGTTAAACATTACTTCTATTATCTCATCCAAGCTCGATTATATTTGTGTACCATGTAATGTTTAATAAATTCAAGAGGACGCCAGGCATCTAGTCGAACCCGGGTTGTATGAGTATGAGTGACTGAAAGTTGCGTACACAAACCAATGAGCTATCTAGGAGCTATTACTCGGTTCTTATCTTCATCGCGTGAGTGAATAACAGCCACCGCACGTGTAAACATTCAGAATGCCACCAACTCAGTTAACACAGCGTGCCTCGCAATGTGCATTGGGTTTTTTTGTACCTAGTAAGAAATGAAAGGGTTAACATGAAGCAGCATAGATAAACTTTAAATTCACTATATATTCCAGCGTACTCATTGCTTCATTAAAAATCCTGATATTTCGCTTTAACGGCTTGTACTCGGCAGCGTTCAACGGTCAGCAAAAATAGCAAAAAATCAAACGATCAAGGTCATATAATTTTGTAAATTATTATGACATGCGCTCATATCATAGTGACATTCCTCAAACGATGCAAACGCGTTTCCATGGAAACAAGATATGCGTTGAAATAAATCGAAAATCTGCGGAACTTTTGTACGAGACATCTCCATTCAGGTTTACTTACAGGGCCATTGCCAAAGCACAGGATAAGAGACATTTACTTAAAAGTAAGTCTACGCAGTGCTTTATTCCAAGAAAATCTTAGGAATGCAATTGATAGACTACAGTCAATTTGAACTATATTCCTGGGACGATCAATAGTCCAAAATCATTACAAACTCCCAATATTCACAATGTTCTTCATAGTTAGGTTACGGTTTTACAGTGGGTTCGAAGTATTTTCGTGCACCGATGGGACAATGCGGCTTTAGAAATTTAACTAAAATCATAAAACCTGTCGAAAATATATATGTAGCAAAGCACTCCAGGTCTACAAAGTCCTGAGAATTTTCAGGACTTAATAGGTGTCTTTGACTACTTGTTCCTTCCAGCTGATACCAAGCCCAGGTTATGCGATGCCACGTACCTTCTTATAAGTTTTTATTCCTTATTGTAATTCAGTTACAAAGGACTAGTTCAACAATTTAAAATACCTTCGTGTCATTTGCATACACGGAATGCAAATTCTGTGGCAACTGCTATGAGGTACAGGTTATGCATCCGCTTTCAGTACGAACAATACCTTTAAAAACAAGATAAACGTTTCAGAAGATTACAAAATCAGACTCCTCGATGATACACATACATATATCTTTGTAAAACGATTCACAGCTAAACTATCGGCACTTTGTTTTAGATAGTTTACATTTTGACGGCAATGTCGTACAACACAGTTTCTGTGTTTCTATCATCAGCGCCTTATCACTACAATATATACTAGGATTTATTGGGGAATCATTTAATCTTTGAATCATCCAGCATTTTGCTGCTTCGCGTTATTGAGATACTTGAAGCGTAGATATTAGTCCCGCCAGGATGAAAAAGATTTTGTAGGACAGTTTCGAAAAGATTTTCTCCAATGGATCAATGTTATTTGAATTTATACAATATATGAATATATATGTGAATTTTAATTGAAGTAAATACTCTTATTTTACATTGGGGAAACAAGATAATTTCAGCTTCTGCTACAGAGAAATTTTGTGAACAGTTTGTAGTACTATATTGATTTCGAAACAAAATATACGTGAAAGTGCAAAGCATTTCACAAGTATCAATTTCCAAATATAAACTACACGGTCACAAAAATGAACCCCCTGCTTTCAAAGCAAATTCGGGAATGTCTACACTTGGAACCGCCAGGTTTCTCTGAAATGTGACGCTATTAATTGTAATATATTATTTGCAAATTTTTTGACGAAAGTGATACTTGGCAAAATGGTACTTCGCTGAGGCCATTTATTTTCAAATTCCTACAATTATTCATTATTCAGTTAGGTCATTTATCCCCGCTTTTCGCATGTTATTTTTGGTGATAGAGCAACAAGAATGCTATTTAATCAGTCATTGGAAATTCAGCCTAACGATACTGCCACAAACTTACTGCGAGACTTATGTTCATAAAAATAATGCATGTTTACGTGTAGGGATGACCACCGTCTGTCATCCTTTCCTCTCAGTAGCGATAGGCCACCACTTCTTTTGTGTGCCAGGCAATGTTGGCCATGTTAGAAAGTATACATTTGGTGTTTCGGGCAACACATTTAAAACGTTTCGAAACAAAATATTCGCCAGTTATTGATATGTTTTCTGATTAAATAACTCCGTAATGTTCTAATCACAGTTTCAAATTTAATGTGTTAAATTGCCATTTTGTTGACAAAGCTAAACATCTCATCAGTGTTTCAAAATTCATATAGAATATGTAAAGCTTGCAAACTTGCTGATGTGTTATGTTTATCACTAAATGTGATACCGTAACGAAACACTGTGGAAAATTGCTTGGCACATTGTGAGTTACTAAGTATAGTCACGGTAAAACAGTAAACAGGTGCATTGTGTTATTGAATATACACTAAACGATTTTACTATCAGACGCTGCGCGTTCACAGAATGGAAATGCTTGGATATATAAAATACGTTACTGTTATCACTACTTCTTTCTATAAACATAATTCTGTGTATCGTGCCAAAATATGATTGAAGCCAACGAATATTAAATTAGCTCAACCGCAACTTATTTTAGCCCGATTTATTTTACGGTTGAACATTGATACCTAAACACCAAAGAATGAAATCCTAAAATTAATGAAAATACGGCAACAATTTTAGAACTGTATTCATGTTTTCAGCTGCTGAGATACATTTGTCACATTTCTCATTTGAAAGTCATGTACAGTCCAACCTTCGAAGAGTGTAACATGAAGATTTGTCTTTCCATGGCTTAAAATTACTCACCGTTTTGGTTCATTCAGTAGGTAATTAAATTTATTTGTATGGCGTCTCTCTTTGCTATTTTTAGACGCTATGCTCCATGGACATATTTTGTATATATATGTTAGGCTTTATAGCGCCTATTACATGTGACCATTAACTTTTTCACAAAACCAAAAAACAGTTAAATCTTTATGGGGAACGGGATATTTGTATTTCTTTGCCCTTGTAGAGGATTCAGGAAAATCAATTTCGTACCTCGAAATAGACAACGAACGCAGACCGAACATGCTTGCCCCGTTTACCATAATTAAATACCATCAGATAACCGACCAGACCCGACCTTATCAAACTTTATTAGGTAGACATGCTGGAAAACGGAAACCAGTTATATAAAAAAATTGGAGCGATATTTCAACACTAAATGCATGGTGAATTTAGAGAAAATGAGTGAAATTTTATGCAGTGAGGATTAGTTAGTATGTCTCAACTCGAAAATGCGAAAGCATTGACATACTTTGAGCAAAGATAAGCACACGCAATCGTTTTTCTTAATGCATTATTTACCTAGATTCTACAAATTTTATGGTCTTTAACAATAGAAACACATGTTAACCAATTCTACGTTGCTTGCTTGTGCCTCACGTCCGCGCTAGTTCGAACTGTAAACTTTTCAATACCTGCTTCTTCAATTTTAAATCTTCCGTGATGATTCATTTCTTCAACTTGGTGCCGCTCAACTTAGCTCAGTATGAATCCCGTGAATAGTATTTCCACCAATTCCAATCGCATCATAAACTTGAGTAGCGTATCCCAGTTCCTTAGTTTCATTTTAGATAATTATTTATTATTAAATGATCAATCGTCAATTGAAATGATTTACGATTCGAGATTTTGACAAAAGAACAACAATGTACACCCCTAAACAAGGACACTTCCATAAATCGATTAGTTGTCATCTAAGAAAGCTCAAAACCGATTGGTTTCGACAAATCTTAACCAAACGAACTTTAAATTGTACCGACTTTATTGACACATCTTGTAGGATTTCACATAACTCATGAGTGTCGATCGGAATCACATATGTACTGATAACAAAATTTTGATAAAAATATATAAATATGCAGCGGCAAATATGGTTAGGTGCTGAACAAACATTCCAGGTCACCCAGCAGGGTTTGAGATCTAGGGTATATTGCACGCTGCGTCGGCACACTTAAATAAGGGTAGACATAGTTTTAACATTTGTATTTTATTTGGGGCGCATCAGCATAATTAATTCCCGTACCCGCACAGTACACCACACTATGAGCAATATAAGAATATGCTCGGAATAGCAACGCGTCACTGATATTATGAGAAACTGAAGCTACCTACAATTCTATCATAATGAAGTGATTCATACCGTTCGGAGAGCTCGTTTCAAAAACTAAATCGTCGTATTAAATACTACTGTGTTTTTCAAACGTAAAAATTCTGCGTGGATATTTTACTACAACCTTCAAGCTTGGCGACTAGTTCTCGGTCGCATTTGCCGTAAAATCAGGTGTGCCACAAGGTAGTGTGCTTGGTCCAACATTATTTCTTATCGATATTGTATGTAATATAAAGGTAAACTGCAAAATCTTTGCTGACGACGTGAAATTATACAGATGCGCCCCAATTTCAAGTGCAGAAGAACTGCACCAAAACATTCAGCACTCGCTTAATTCAGTCCAAGCCTGGGCTAATATGTGGCAGCTAACTATTTCACCATCAAAGTGTTGTATTTTGCATCTAGGACGGAAAAATACCAACTTGCAGTATGTTCTTAACAACGAATCTCGCCCATCAGTTGAATATTACAAAGACCTTGGTGTCATTATATCAAAAGACCTTAAACTTTCGACACACTGTTGTAGGCATATTTGCAAAAAAACATATCGAATGGTAAATATACTATTTCGATGCTTTTTAACAAACAACATAACAATCCTTGTGCGCGCTTATACAACTTACGTAAGACCACTACTTGAGTATTACACCCAAGTGTGGTCACCCTGCTATTTAAATGATATCGATGCTATCAAGCGTGTACAAAAATATTTCACTCGCAGATTGTATGGCAAGGCAGGTATCCAGTGAAGCTCATATGTATCCCGCCTGGGCCATCTACAGCTGATGTCGCTGGAGGAGCGACGTCTACATTTCGACTTGCAAATGGTTTTCAAATGTTTGCATAATGATATCGATCTAAACATGAATCATTTTTTTCGGTATTCGCACGCAAATTTGAGAGGCCACAGCTTAAAGCTGTATAAACCAAAGCCTGCAACAAACATATCCAAGCACTTTTTCTCAAACCGCGTAATTGACTCATGGAATTCCTTACCCGAATTCGTTGATAACCAAGCTCTAGTCAGAGCTAGGGACGCAAATGCATTTCGGAAACTCTTAAAACTGGTAGACTTCTCAATATACATGAAAATTGACAGGCACCTATAGATCAGATATAAGTGGCGGTATTCACCCCCTTTCTGCTTTAACTATTAATTTGCTATAAGTATTTCAGTAATTCATTCTATTGTTTTAATGTATATAAATACACACTATACATGGTCTTACAGTAAACTGCTTTGTTGTTGTAACCGGAACTGACCCGACGCGACCAGCGGGCAGACACCCACCACGCAATCCGGTCGATCCATTCCAACTACCATCATGACCAGTAGTTTCCCAATGTCGTCTAAACTCTAGGCTAGATAGACAGAAGCATTATTTGCAGTAATATCCCGTATATTTTACTGTTATAATTTATGCCTTTGGAATGTTTGATTCTATCTGGCTCAAGATTTTACTGTGCCACTGTGCGCTTCTGCAACAGGCGGAAACATACTGGTGGCTGCATTACAATCTCAGATTTAGTTTCGAAAAAATGTAAAAAACATTTTCGTAGAAGGAATTTGACAAAATGTTGCATTTGTTTTCGGTACTTTTGCAGTGTCCGATTTTATATAGGGTTAATCTCAGCGATTTAATAATAATCGTATTAATAAAACATTTGTAACATACCTTTTTTGCGAAGCGTAACAAAAGCGCAGCATAATACAATGTCAGCCACAGATGTCCTGTTATAAACAATTCATATCCATGCAGCCGAGAACAGATGACTTTTCGGCTTAGATTTGAACTGAGCTAAATCAAGGTTAGGTTTTCATAACGCACATAACAAACTATTGTTTCTTGTTACATCGATTCGGAGTATTCGGTGCTATTTTTTGATTTCTCAGCACCTGAAAATACTTAAAAATTAGCTTCAGTGGCAAGTCGGGCCACTGACGACTGATAACAATGTAAGATGATGTGTTTGAGCTTTAAGCATTATAAATGAACATCAGCATCTTGTATTTAATTTGTCGATCTAGAGGCAGCCAATGAAGTTGTGGCAAGACGGGACTCTTATGTTCGTGTCGTCGAGTATCAGAAATCATTCTCGCCGCAGTGTGCAGAAGACGACGAAGTGGCAAGCGGTATACAGACTGTAAACTACAATACAATGCATTACAGTAATCAATTCGATACATAACAAGAGCCCTGGCGATTGAATGGGTTGTATCAACATCCAGATAGTTTCGAATTCTCCCTATTTCCGCTAGTTGCCACGTGTAAGATCCTGCAAGTTCAACAATATGTTTCTCAAATGTCAATTTTGTGTCAATAAACACCACTAATATCTTTATGGTATCAGTAGGATGTACAATTTCACCTCCAATGTCAACAGATCGCCCCACATATTGCTCGCGATTGAGATACATTTATGCATTATATGAGTTCATTTCCTGTCTATTCTAATGTATGTTACTGTAGTTTGTGTTTTGTAGTGTCTAGCCATTAATTAATGTGACAGTGAACCAACGGTATCATGGATATATTATTATTTACGGATTATTCCACTCACAAGACCTATAGATACACACCTAGAATCCCGTTTTTTTCATTTGTTATTCATTTTAAACTTCCTATATCTAGAGGTGAAAACGATGCGTTTAGATTTCCAAAACAATACTCTATCGTTGCTCCTAATTACAACTTTGTATAAGAACACAGGATATCAGAAACTACATCACTTTAAAAAGAACCAGGCGTTGTCCCGCTGCAAGGCGCGTGCTTCTATATGCACGTTCATGACACACGGCAGTACCCGTTGAGATTATGTTGGGAAGCAGATAGTTGTATCTTAACATATCTACAGTAAGACATGTTACGCAAATAATAGACCTTAATATCCTTAAAAAGACCAGCTCATTGCTAGGAGCTCCGAGGGCGGCAGCTCCCGACTTAGATTTAGGCTTAGTATAAGGCTTATATACCAAATTCAGCTTAGATATATTGATTCTAGATACTAAACTATAATAATAAGCGCCTCGGTCAGGCATTAGCGCAACTCCGTCCTTAATATTGGAGGAGGGGCGGGGTCCGAGAGGTAATTATAGGTATTTTGATATGTATTTCGATAGGCAAATGGAATATATGTGAAATTATGCGAAAATATTGGGGAGGGGGGCAAGCCACCCTGCCCCACCACCCCTCCTCCCCCGGGATTTGCGCCTATGCACTCAACGACTTTACAACAGCCGAAAAAATTGGACTTTAATGTTGCTTGGAAAATAAACAAAGGCGATAGACAATACCAAAATATGAGAACTTAATGTTAACATAAGTAATGATTTCACCAATATGTCAGTCGCAACAAGATATAATTCAGAAACGACTAGAAACAACTTTGATCTGTCAGCATTGCAATCTTCAGCTTGGACATAGCCAAAAGTAGCAAAAGGCACAGCGAGAGGTGTATATCTTTGCGGTGAAATAGTGCATACAACGGCTTACCTTTTTTCATAAAGCTGTTGATACAAAAATTGTGTATTTCTTCGAATTTAGTGCACTAAAGGCAATTGGAAATTGCCCGCGCAATATATCTTACTGTAGTAAAGGAGTGCTAAGGTAAGACAATTTATAAAATTCTAGAATTTATCGTAAACGTCATCTAACTGCATTCAGTTTCCTACTTGAGAAAAGCGAAAAAAGTAATTAATTCGTTAAGACATATACTATTAGCAATTTATTAAATCGTGATATAAACAAAACGAAATAAACTGCACAAAGGGTGATAGTCATCTTACGTAAATTTTTTGCTGATATTTGGCAATTCAATATTCAACAGCTGCGACTTGCCTGGTTACGATACACCCGTCCAGCGACCGCCGCGCATCAAACGTCACCTCGGTCAGAACGCCCATTTCTGGAAGTCAACCGTCAAACACAACAACAAACCGGAGTCGAAAAATACCGCCTCCGGTGCCTCAACAAAGCAGTACAGCCGCTGATACGGAATCAAAACCATCGCCTGCGACGACAACATTGCCTAGCGCAAACGTTCACCAACGGTCATCAATGCGATCTTTAGTTTGCTGCGAATGTATGGCGGAAGGGGGCAATGAATGCTTTGAATGCGGTCTCTGTGCGTCTTGGATACATTATAGCTGCGCAGGCATCGACACAACACTAGTCGAAGCGCTTGCATTTGTCGACATACTGGGCCGAGCCAGTCAATCAATTGCGGAATCTAAACGATCAGCAAAACTTGACGGCTCGACACCGACCACTGCCGATCGCCTAGACAGTATCGAACGCCAAATAGCATCCATTGTGTCGGCTGTGGATCAATTTTCGATATGTGATGCTGTGACACCGCCATCGCAACAACTGCTACAGGAAATACAATGAGCTACGCACAGCTAACCACCAAAAATATGGATCAGAGAGGCCGGATCACCAATCACCAACCGTCACCTGAGAGCGAAGATGAAAAACATGGTCGGTGCCTTGTAATCCGGTACCTTCCAGAAAAATGGCACGATCTTCAAGACGTGACCGAAATTCGTAACTGGCTCGATCCTTCCGCTACTGTAGACTGTGTTTACAGAATGGACCACTACGCGAACCAAAGCCGGTAGTCCTCCGTCCAGCCGTCTAACCAAAGTGTCAACAGTTGCGCGCAACAATCTGATCCTCGCACCGAAACTAAAAAAATTTTGACAGCTATGGTGGCATATATATCCGACGCTCGATGCCTGAAGATGAGCAGAAACATGTCGCTGCGCTGCGTGTTATGGCTCGCAAGCTTAGTGATGACGCAGAACAATACCAGAACAATCGTTCACATTATGTTGTACTCAATGAAAACTTAGTACTTTTCAAAGATTGCGTTCGACAAGATGGGCGTCTCGTCGGTGGAAAGACATACCCTGTAAATTATGAATTTGTGAATGATGCCCATGGTAAACACTCGGTTCAGGTAAACTTAGAAGGGGAGCAAAATCACCAAAATACTCAGATCAAAATGTGCTTAAGTGCAAGTGTTTCAACGCTCATAGCCTCTGCAACAAAATGAACGAACTTCAAATATTGCTTGAACCGAGTGTTTACTCTGTTATATCGGTCGTTGAAACCTGGTTACATTATGATGTCCCGGATAGTATGATTACCACAAGCCAGTATAAAGTTATTCGTAAGGATAGAACAAACCGAAGAGGTGGGGGTGTAGCTATCTTTGCATCTGAACACCAAAATTTTGTCCTGTTCAGAATTCTACTTTTGACAATTTAAAAATAATTGGAATCGACGTTTTATCAGACCCCAAAATAACTTTTGGGTGCGTTTACCGCCCGCCAAATTGTACATATGAATACACTAAGCGCCTTGCATTAGCTTTCTGCCACATAACTAATGTGAAATGGCGTGTTGTAATACTTGGAGATTTTCATTTGCGGCATGTAGACTGCCAATATCTTAGCTTATAGAACGCCAGAGTATCAGTCATTCTTTAGTGGTATAGCACAAGCAGGACTTCAGCAGCTGGTCTCTTTTCCCACGAGAGAAAATAATATTTTGGACGTAATTCTGACTAACTCATCCATGACAGTTTACCGAATGAAGAGAACCTCACGCCAACCCTTCTCGGGTTCGCACCATTTTCAATCGATTTTCATGTAGATGGAAAATAGTTTCTTTTGAAAACCAAAACAACCCCGAATTTGATTTTAGAAAAGCTGATTTTCAAAAAATAAATAAATTTCTTTTATCTGTTGATTTTATTCAAATGTTCTGTTCATTGTATAATGTAAACGATATGTGGTGTCTTTTCTATAATATTTTGCTATTTGGCTGCGACCTATTTGCTCCTAAGAAGAGCCTATCCCGCTCTCTGAGCAAACCGAAATATCCTTCTTATATCCAGCGAATTGAGCCCGAGAAAGCTAAACATTGGAAACTTAGCAAACGCACCGGAGACTTTTCAGAATATAAACAGGTGGCCAGAAAATGGTCAAAAGAAATTTCGAAATTTATACAACCCCAGGAGAGCAAAATTCTAAAATCACGCGGCAGAAACAACCTTTTTAAGTATGTTAATAAGCGTTGTTTCTCAAAATTTGGTGTTGGTGTGTTAAAAACCACGTCAGGCGAAATACTTATTGACGATAGTAGTCGCAGCGAACTACTCGCTTCCAGTTTCGCCAGTGTATTCATTGCCGATGACGGAAACACGCCACTAACCGCTTGCAATTCAAGCAGCCATAAATCATGTTGGGTGCCCTTTTCACCTTTAAACGTTTATAATGCACTATCAGAATTAAAAAATAAACACAGTCATTCACCGGATGGCCTCACTCAATATTGGCTTCGCCAAATAAGGGACTCGATATGCTTCCCGTTCGCCTACATATTTGAACATTCGTTCATTAGTGGCGTGCTTCCTGATATTTGGCTTCACGCTGATATAACAGCTGTTCTTAAGAAAGCAGATCCTGGAGACCCATCAAATTACAGACCTATTTCTCTGGTTTCGAACGTGTGCAAAGCGATGGAACGAATTAATTATTAACAGCCATCCTTTTTAAACAACATGACCTCATTGCACCTAACCAGCATTGATTTGTCGCAAAAAAATCTGCGGAAACTCAACTCCTTGAAACGGTTTACGATTGGGCAACAGCTGTTAACTGTGGAACAGCTGTTGACGTAGTATATATTGACTTTGCCAAGGCATTTGATATGGTTTCTCATTCTAAACTACTCAATAAGCTGCAATGTGCTGGCATATCAAATTATCTACTACGCTGGATCGAAAATTTTCTTTCCAACAGAACATTTAGTGTCAAAATAGATAATACAGTGTCTGCTCGACGTTCAGTTTCATCTGGAGTTCCGCAAGGCAGTGTACTAGGTCCTACTGGGTTTTTACTATACATTAATGATATTGTTAGTCAGAACCTTAATAACGTTAACAGTAAATTATTTGCGGATGACGTCAAACTGTACGCATATATTCTTTGTCAGAATGGCTATATTGGAATTCAAAGTCTTCAAAACGCGCTTAACGGCATCGAAATCTGGTCAAGAGAATGGCAACTTTCTATATCGGCACCAAAGTGTCAAGTTGTACATCTAATATCTACGAATCCAAAACATAGCTATTTTTTAATAATGAAATTATTTCCTCTTGCAATCACTGTAAAGATTTGGAGATCACTATGTCGATTTCAAATTTTGCACTCCTTGTAACAACTTCATTTCCAAAGCCTGCTGTTTATCTCATATTATATTTAGATGTTTCAAGACGCCCAATATTGAAGCGTTATTGCGTGTTTATACCCGTTACGTAAGGCCTATTCTTGAGTATGCATCTTCCGTGTGGTCACATGTTTTTCTCACTGAAATCGGTATTAATGACAAAGTGCAACGATACTACTCCCGAAGGATTTTACTAGAGCCGGTTTAGAAACGGTATAATACAACGATAAGCTATGTCATTTAGAGCATGTCCCGCATTAAAAAGCTCGTGTAATAAATGATCTGGTAATTACACTACAACACATTCAGCAAGAAATGGACAGCTGGGCTCAGTCTGCTTTTTTAATCTACTACTACTACGATAGGTCATCAGAAAAAGTTAAGACAAAAAAGTAGTCATTTTTACCGTTTTTGAACACAGATTTCCACAATGCAATGCAAGCTGGTGGAGCAAACTACGAGCATGCGTTTTGCCAAAGCTTCGAACTCCCAAATATTTAGAAATGCTGTTAAAATCTCAAGCCTCGACAATTACCGTAAGTACGACACAAACTTATCACTCAGATATTAAAGTAAAGATATTGCTCCGTTTCTGTTTAAACTTTATTTAGACATCATTTAACGGTGTATTGTTCTAAAATATCCAAGATTGCTCCATGTTATCAGTAATCGAGGATTGGTAGGCCATTTTCAAAACTTCTGGATCGTATGACGGCTTTAATTGCATAGCAGCCCGCCGCTACGCTTATCTCTCGACTAC